>PVKS010021790.1:0-34669 GCA_004027875.1 Aplodontia rufa | reverse complement strand
TGGAGAATCCTTAAAAAATTAGGGATGACTCCACCATACGACCCTGCTATTCCACTCCTGGGTATCTTTCCAGGGGACTTAGAATCAGCACATTACAGTGACACAGCAATATCGATGTTCATAGCAGCACAATTTACCATTGCTAGGCTATGGAAACAACCCCGGTGTCCCTCACAGGAAGAATGGATCCAAAAACTATAGTACATTTATACCATGGAATATTACACAGCAATTAGAAACAATGACATTGCAGCCTTCAAGGGTAAATGGATGGTTATGGAAGAGATCATGATGAGTAAAATCAGCTTAACCCAGAGATCTAAGGGTCGATTGTCTCCACTCATCTGTGGAGGTGGGGACTAAACCCTGGACAATGAGAAAGTTGGTCTAGTAACATGAGTTAAATCCAGATAAGATGTAATGCTTTACAATCTAATACTTTTTATAGAGTCATAATGGGAAGGGGAAGGGAGGGATAAGGGAGGGTAATTTGGGGGTCACTCCTGGGGATAATTGCAATATCCGGAGTATATATACATTTTATACACATTTTATATTATTTTGTTAAAATCTTGTAAGGTTGTTCAAAAATAAAAACTTAAAATAAAAAAAATATATATAATTACTTGATAATTTTTCTATTATTTTTTTAAGGCAGAGACAGTGAGAGACAGAATAAATTTTATTTAGTTTTTCATGCGGCTTTCGTTGCTCCGAAACTTCATCCTGTATGTGGTGCTGGGATTCAAATCCCCGTTTTCGCAGATGCCAGGCAAGCACTGTGACTGCTGTTTTCATGAAGAAATTTCCATCAGTAATTTGGTTTCTGGTTATATTACATAGGGTGCATGGAATCTATATTGTCACCTAAAAGAGCTTGCAGATACTAGTGCTAACAGAGACTTACTCATTTGGTTCTCAGTTGTTTTTACCAAAATTGGGATTAAGTGTGTTGTCTGGGCATCTTGTTTTTCACTAAATTCCAGTGATGTTTTGATCCATATCTTCTTTCTGGCAAAATACCTAATATATAATCTATTTATTCTTACATACTAATGCATTAATAAGAAGTTTATCAACTTTATTTTAATGTAAAGTGTTAACCCTGGTGGTAGACCAAGTGTGCAGTGTTATTTTATGAAGGGTACTGACAGACATGTCTTAAAAGAAATTTTGGTTATGAAAAAGAAACATGATCTAAAGGCACTGTGTACTAAAATAGATAAGAGAGTAAAGCAAGTGATTGTTTTTACATTGCAAGAAGAGGAATATGAAACATAAAAACTAGTCTTAGCATAATTATAATCACAGATGTTTCCATTTAAAAAATTTAAAAAACACTGTTGATGCTTCTCATTCATCGAACTTAGGTTGAAAATGAAAGCATAGTTTCATCTCTGATTCTTCTTGTTTTCAGTGTGAGAATTGCTGTGCTCTTCCAAAGTTCTCCATCTAAAATTCCTAATATGCCAGTAACAGATTTAAAAAAACATATCCTTGGGACTGGAGCAGTGGCTGGGAGGTTGCAGTGCTTGCCCAGCCTGCACAAGTGCGCGGGTTCCAACTCCAGTACCCACATACACAACTAAGTATCAGAGCAATGAAAGCCATGTAAAACTCAATTAAAATTGATTATAACTGTCTCTATCACTGTCCTTCTCTCTTAAAAAAATGTATATAGAAAAAAGTTCATGACATGACAAGTGATGGAAAGGAAAGAACAAAAGAAACAATTGTGTAGAATATAGCTAGGATGTTGCTTGCATTTGGTAGTAAGGGCAGGCTAAAGTGTTGAGATTTAAGAGTTTACAAAACACGCACAGCAAAAAAAGGGATTGGATACAATTTGTGTGGTACAAGAATAGACATTTACCTGAATTTTCAGCCTCATATTTCACTACCCACAAGCTTTTTTGCTTTTCACCCTCAAGAATAGGATAAGCCCTCTGAAACCTATCTCTCCACTGGGGAGCCCACTGTATGAATGGCTTATTGCAGGGAGAGAAGGAAATGGTAACTGTAAAACTAAATTGTGGTCATGTAAAGCAAGTAGATGAAAACTGATTCTTCTCTGCAGGTTAGAGATAGAAACACGGCAGGATTCAATTTTAGACCAAACAGTCTTTTCTTTCTTTTCCCAGAATACAGTGGGAAGAAAATTGACTTATTTTCTTTATTCTCTTTTGCAAGTATTATTTTTCTTTTCACATATGAGTTTTGGAATTTTCTTAAACAGAAATCACTAATTAAAGCCTAAGAGAATGTGGACCAAGATAGCATTTGAAACGTAATGGAGATTTTCTCCTGGTCAGAATGTCAGCAGCATGGATGGGTAACTCCTCAGTCTTCTTCATTGACCTCTTTTCTCCTTTCATGGTGGCTGTCTCTAATGAAGACCTCTTTGTTTTCACTTGAAACTGTCCTCCTGGGTTACCAGATCAGTTATTTTGGCTTAATTACTCTCTAGTGAAAAATCTGGTTCCAATTTCTATTATTGGGCATCAAAGCCTACTTTCCAGTTTACTACATGTAAAATTCCCGAATGAATTTTCTGCTTAGTCCTACACAGTTTGCTTTCCTCTTCCTATATTCTCATTTGTGGTTAATAATATTGTCATCTAATCAGTATTCTATGCTGAAAGTCTCTGTAAGACAGGCCTCTTTCTTATTCCACACTGCGGCCGGTAGATCATCCGATTTGTCAGTTGTATTGTAGAATTTTTCTTTTCTAATCAGAGCCATTAAAGTACCACAGCTTTAGGTCACATATTCATCACTTGGTTCCCAAATTATTAAACTTTCTCCTGACCCATCTCCCTGCCACTTCCTTAACCTTCAGAAGTCCATCACCTGTACTGGTATCATTATGTACTGATATCCAGTTTGGCTCTATATTTCTTTTGCTAAACTATCTCCACATGGCTCTGCTGACCCTGGGTGCAGTTCCAAACCTTATCTAAGTCTAGAGGGGAACATTCTCTTAAGCCTCTTCTATGACCATTCCCCAGTAGGGACATGATACCCTTTGTTCCTGCAGGGAACTTCTCATTTTCTGACGTCTTTGGCCTCTGCCCATTATTTTTTCCTGCTTTATGAAAGCTTTTCCCCTTTAGATAGCTAGTGGACTCAGCATAACTCTCATCTCATGTGAAAACTGGGAAGAAGGCTGTGATTGCACAGTCTAACAGTGACTTCTGTGAGGGCTTTCCTCAAGTCCTCTTTTGTACTCTATTAGAGCACTGAACACATGGTTTACAATTTGTGTTTTTAAATGTCTTCTTACAAAATAAAATTCTTATAATAGGAATCATGTCTTTATGTTCTGTATACATAGCAGTGTCAGTTTTAAAATATTGTTGATTAAATATCAATTAAATGATTCATTCTCAACTTAGATCTCTTCATTGGAGGGCTTTATAACCACTATGCCATTACTGACTAGTTTAACATCTTCTGATTTTAAATTCTGTGTTCATTTAGTCTCTACCTTTCACATGGTCCCTACTCTGAGCTCTGTAGCTAACCTGTCATTAGATTAAGGACAATATAAAGATCTTAAGAAATATATTATATTGGTATTGAGAATGCCATATCTAAATTATTATTGACTGATATTTTAAGCCAGGAACACTATTAACAGTTTAAAAAAAATTCTTGCTATAGAACCAAGAAATAATCAATATGCTTGATTAACTAATAAGAAAATGTTAAATTGAGTAAATGGTTCAGTTTATGTGCCCAAAACTGAAAGAGCTAGAAATCAGATTCATGTCAGTCCAATACCAAAGAGGAAATATATAAACAATCACCCCTTTAAATTTTTTTCTGGGGGCTAGAGCAGTTGGCTCAGTGGTATTGTGCTTGCCTGGCATGCACAAGGACATAGGTTCTAACCCCAGTACCACATATACAACTAAATGTCAGAGCAACGAAGACGAGATGAAAAACTAAATAAAGTTGATTTTCTCTTTTACTCTCTCCCTCTTAAAAAAAAATGTTGTTCCTGGTCATATTGTGACTTAATACATTATTTACTTACTTGCTTTCTTCCCTGGTAGCCAGTTTCATTTCAAGGTCATCCTCTTATGATTAGAATGGGTTAGTTGGCAAATAAAGGGTGGCATTTCCATACTGTCTCCTATGTGTAATATGTTAATCTAACAAGACAGAACATTGGATTAGAGAATATACATTTAAAAAAATCATTCTTTTGCAGTATTTGGAAGTAAAATTGAATATCCAAGTTCTGTGAATTCAACTTTAAGTTTCACATTTGGCTTCTGCTGCTACTAGCAATGTAACTTTGAATAGGCTAGAATCACTGTCTAGAAAGATGATTTAACACTCTACTTATGATGGATCTGAAAAGTATGTAGCTTCTCAAAAATTTATAAAAAAAATTGAGAAGTAAGCATAGATGAAAAATCACTATAATTGCCAGTAATAGTAATTATATACTCATGAAATTCATCCTGCGTACAGGATGAATTAGTATAGACTAAAGATGCCAATGTCTGAATAGCATATCTTGTGTTTGTGAAACAGGAACCTAGGAGAGAACATAATTCTTAGATAAACCTAACAATCGGAGATGTTACGTGTAATGCTGTAAGTCCGAAGCTCCTCAGAATCAGGTGGAAATGAAGCACATATCTATGAAAATAGAGGAATTGCATTCCAGACAGTGACAAAATTAGGGAGAAATTCTGAGAATGAGTAAACCCTGTTTTTATCCTTTTGTCTGAATTGATGGGGCTGTTTCTTTGCTTTATAAAGGTACCATTGGAACTTGGTTAGAATTAAGCTTTGTAGTAGGAAAATCATATTCTTATGCTGATGATGAAAGTTTCAAGCCCACTTTTAGGGAGATAGAGCTCAAGTATCACCATAGCAGGCTGTCATGTTATAGCATTTAGTAGTTGTGCCAAGGGGCAAAAAGCTGGAGCAGACTTAGCAGAAAGAATGTGGGATGCAGCTTCTGAAACACAGCACCAGGTGTCTAATTCTTGCCTTCTTTGTTGGGAAGATTTTAAATTTTCACTACTACAAAACAAGACAAATGAATCTCAGTTCCCTTTTTGTCCTTATATGCTATTGTATTTCCTAAAGTGTTTTGATTATTTTGTTATATTTTTATAATCAAACAAATTATAATAATTGCCAATATTGAATGTCTACTTCTGGAGACAGGAGAGTGGAAGGAAGACAGCCTGATGAATCATAATCTCACTATTTAAAATCATGGAAATGATGGAAAGATTCTACAATAATGACATTCAAATAATAACTTTGAATAGTTATTATTAAAATATTATTTAGTTTTAGATCCTTTTTAGTTCTTTTTTTTTTTTAAAGAGAGAGAGACAGTGAGAGAGACAGAGAGAAAGAGAAACTTTAGTTTTTCACATGGCTTTCGTTGCTCCAACACTTAGTTCTGTATGTGGTGCTGGGGTTTGAATCCAGGTCCTCGTACTTGCCAGGCAAGCGCCGAAACTGCTGAGCCACCACTCCAGCCCCCTTTCTGGTTCTTAACAGTATGTGCACTTTTAATCCTTTGATATTTTGTACTCAGGTAAAAAGACCAATATCAAATTTTTTAGATCAAAATTAAATTTCATCAAATAAATAACTTTTACTATTTAACATTAAACTATTGGGTCTTTTTAAAATATTTTTATTAATTCATTAAATATGGACTTATGATTAGGAGGGAATCTTTATCAAACAAATCAAGAACCAATGTAATTCACAGAGCAAGCCAAGGCTAATGCCACTCCATGGTTTCCCCCCTTGGATTCCCCATAGTTCCATGTTTCCCCCCTATTAAAACCCCGTGTTAAATGGACTTCTCATGGAAGTCAGAGGTTTCCCTCTGAGTTGATTCCTCCATACTCCTTCCCTCTGGTCTCCTTGATATCCTTCCTATTCCTTTCTCCTACTCCTGCCCCCCTCCCCACGTCTCCCAACATCCTAGGCCAGGTTCCCCCTGTTAGTATAAAAATTCATACATATGATGTTATTATTAGCTTAGCCATCTATCATACTATATCTGGTTATATTCTACCTTCCACAAATGAGAGAAAACATTTGGCCCTTGAGTTTCTGAGTTTGGGATATTTCACTTACTATAATTTTTTCCATCTCCTGCCTTTTGGCTGCAAATGCCATAATATCGTTTTCTCTAATAGCCGAGTAGTATTCCATTGTACATATGTACCAAAGTTTTTGAATCCACTTGTTGAGTGAGGAGCGTCTGGGTTGATTCCACAATATAGCTGTAGTAAATTTAACTGCTATAAACATTGATGAAGGTGTAGCTCTATAATATGCTGATTCTAACTCTTTTGGGAAAATATCCAGGAGTGGGATAGCTGGGTCATAAGGTGGTTCCAGGACTAATTTTGGAATTAGTCCAACCTGGATTTTCTACACTGCTTTCCAGAGTGGCTGAACCAGTTTGCAGTCTCACCTGCAGTGTGACAGTGTTCCTCTTTTTCCACAGCCCCTCAGCATCTGTCATTGTTCATATTCTTCATTTTTGTCACTCTGAGTGAGGTGGAATCGCAGAAGTTTTGATTCGCATTTCTTTTATTGCTAGTGATGTAGAGCATTTTTACTTATGTTTATGGGCTTTTTGGACTTCCTCCACTGAGAAGTTTATTTTCTGTTCCATAGCCCATTTATTGATTGGATTATTTGTGATTTTGGTGTTTAGATTTTTTTTAGTTCTTTGTATATTTTGAATATTAGCCCTCTGTCCAAGGAGTAGCAGGCAAAGATTTTCTCCCATTCTGTAGGTTCTCTCTTAACACTCTTGACTAAATCTTTAGCTGTTCAAAAGCTTTTTAGTTGCATCCCATTCATTTATTCTTGACTATAATGCTTGTGCCTTGGGAGTCTTGTTAAGGAAGGTGGAGCCAACCCCTGTGTCATGTAGTATTGATCCTTCTTCTTTTTCAAGCAATTGTAAAGTTGCTGGTTTAATATTCAGATCTTTGAACAATTTCAATTTAATTTTTGTGCAGGGTGAAAGGTAAAGATCCAATTTCAATTGTCTACATATAGCTGTCCAATTTGTCTAACACCACTTGTTGAGCAGGCTGTCTTTCCTCCACACTATGCTTTTACCCCTTTTATTAAATATCAGGTAGTTAAAGGTATGGGGATTCATATCAGAATATTCTATTCCATTGGACTTCAGCTCTGTTTTGATACCAATACCATGCTGTTTTTGTTACTATAGCCCTATAGTATAATTTCAGGTCAGGAGTTAAGATACCACCTGTTTCCTCCTTCTTGCTCAGTAATGTTTTGGCTATTCTGGGTCTTCTGTTATTCCATACAAATTTAAGAATTCCTTTTTCAATAAGGTGAAGAATGACATTGGTATCTTGATGGGGATTGCATTAAAACTGATAGGGCTTTGGATAGAATGGCCATTTTGATTATATTGATTCTGCCTAACCATGAACATGGAATATTTTTCCATCTACTCAGATCTTCTGCAATTTCTTTTTTTAATGTTTGATAGTTTTTGTTGTAGAGGTCCTTAATATCCTTTGTAAGATTTATTCCCAAGTATTTTATTTTTATGGAGGGATTGGTGAATGGGATAGATTTCCTGATTTCTTCTTCTGTGGTCTTGTTGCTGGAATATAGGAAAGCTAATGATTTATTGGTGTTGATCTTATAGCCAGCAACTTTGCTGAAGTCGCATATAAGCCTTAGATGTCTTCTGGTCAAGCTTTTTTGGTCTTCTAGGTATAGAATCATGTCATTAGCAAATAGAGACAACTTGACTTCCTTTTTTCCTATTCAAATTCCTTTGATTTCCTTCCCTTGTCTGATAACTCTGGCAGGGGTTTCAAGGACTGTATTGAATAAGAGTGGTGAAAGTGGACAACCTTGTCTTGTTCCTGAATTCAATGGAAATGCTTTCAGTCTTTCTCCATTGAGCATAATGTTGGCTATGGGGCTGTTGTAAATGCATCTTACGTAGTTAAAGTACCTTCCCTTGATCCCTGGCTACTCCAGAGTTTTGAGCATAAAAGGGTGTTGAATTTTATCAAAGGCCTTTTCTGCATCAATTAAGATGATTGTATGATTTTTATTTTTAATTGTGTTTAAGCTGTGGATTATATTTATCGATTTGCTTATGTTGAACCAGCCCTGTTTTCCTGAAATGAAGCCCAATTGATCATGATGTATTATCTTTTTAATGTATTTTTGGATCCAATTAGCTAGAATTTTATTAAGGATTTTTGCATCTATGTTCATTAGGGAAATTGGTATGTAGTTTTCTTTTTTTGATGTGTCTTTGTATGATTTTTATATCAGTGTAACATTTGCTTCATTAAAAGTGTGTGGGATCCTGGGTATCTTTCCAGGGGATTTAGAATCAGCACATTATAGTGACACAGCAATATCTGTGTTCATAGCAGCTCAATTTACTTTTGCTAGACTATGGAAACAACCCAGATGTCCCTCACTGGATGAATGGATCCAAAAACTGTGGTACATTTATACCATGGAATTTTACACAGCAATTAGAAATAATGATATTGCAGCCTTTGAAGGTAAATGGATGGCTGTGGAAGAAATTATGCTTAGCAAAATCAACTTAACCCAGAGAACCAAGGGTCGAATGTCTCCACTCATCTGTGGACGTTGGAACTAGACCCTAGCCATTCAGAAAGGTGGTCTATTATCATGTGTTAAATCCAGATAAGGTGTGATGTTATACAGCGTAATATTTTTAGAGATATTGTGGGTAAGGGAAGGGAGGAATACGTGTGGGAAATTGGGGGGGGCACTCCTGGGGGTAAATCTAGTATCCAGAAATTATACACATTTTATATTATTTTGTTAAAAATTTGTATGGTTGTTCAAAAATAAAAATTAAAATTAAAAAAAAAAGTGTGTGGGAGTGCTCCAACCCTTTCAATTTCATGGAAAAGCTTATAGAGGATCGGTGCTAATTCTTCTGTGAAAATTTTGTAGAATTCTGCCATATATTCATCCGGTTCTGGGTTTTGGATTTTTTTTTTTAAGTTCTTTGATTGCTGCTTTGATTTCACTATCTGAGATAGTTTGTTTTAGATTTTCAATGACCTCCAGTGTTAATATGGAGATGTCATATGTGGTCAAGTATCTGTCTATATCTTCGACATTATCAAACTTAGTAGAATATAATTTTTCAAAATAGGTTCTGATAGTCTTCTGGATTTTGGTTGAGTCTGTGGTGATATCTCCTTTATCATCTTTGATTTTGTTGGTTTATTTCAATTCATTCTTCCTTTTGGTGACATTGGCAAGGGATCTGTCAATCCTCTTTATTTTTTCCAAAAACCTCATTTTGTTGATAATTTTTATTGTTTTGTTGTTCTAAATTTCTTTTATTTCATCTCTGATTTTAATTATTTCCTGTCTTTTATTAGATTTGGGATTAGATTGTTCCTCTTTTTTTCAGGCATTTGAGTTGGAGCATAATACTATTTATTTGGGCATTTTCCTGATTTTTGATGAATGCACTCAGTGCTATAAATTTACCTCTTATATATGTTATATATGTTGTTGCTTCATTTTCATTCATTTCTAAGAATTTCTTAATTTCTGCTCTCATTACCTCTTTTATCCATCCTTCAATTTAAAAGGTTATTATTCAATTTCCAAGTATTTGAGTAATTTCTGTTGCTTTTCTTGTTGTTGATTGCTAAGATCATAGCATTGTGGTCTGAGAGGATACATGGAATTATATCAAGCTTTTGTATTTGTTAAGGTTAATTTGGTGGACTAGGATGTGGTCTGTTTTAGAGAAGGATCCGTGAGCTGCTGAGATGGTAAATTTACCTGACTTAGGATGGAATATTCTATAGATGTCTGTTAAGCCAAATTGATTAATAGAATTGTTCAGATTGGAGATAATTTGTTGATATTTTTTGTTTTGATGATCTGTCTAGTGTTGATTATGGTGTATTGAAGTGTTGAGATCAATGAGGAGTTTAATGTCCTTGAGTATTTTTTCCATGTATTTGGGGGGGGTTGTAATTTGCAGCATAAATTTTAATTATCATTATGTATTCCTGATGAATTGTCCCTTTTAGTATGATGTAGTGTCCATCTCTGTCCTTTTAGACTAGTTTTAGATCAAAATTAATTTTACCAGATATTAGGATAGCCACACCAGTTTGCATTTTGGACCACAGGCCTCGTAGACATTTTGCCAACCTTACACCTTCAGTCTTTGTCTATTTTTTAGTGTAATGTGTGTATCCTGTAAACAACATATTGTTGGATTTTTTTTTGATCCAGTAAGCCAATCTGTCTTTTAACTGGAGCATTGAGACCATTCACATTCAGAATTAGAATAGATATGGGAAACTGAGTCTCAAACTTTGTGACTATTGGTGTATTTTGTGTCATCTTGGGTGTATTTTGGAGTATAAATTGGTTGTTGACATTCTCTTGTTGAAGGGTATAGGGTATTATTAGCATGTTCTTCTGAATGAAGAATGTCCTTGAGAATATTCTGTAGTGCAGGCTTTGCGTTCATGTATCTTGCTAGCTTGAGTTTATTATTGAAGTATTTAATTTCCCCATCACATTTGTAGCTGAGTTTTGCAGGGTATATTATTTTTGGCTAAAAATTGTTTTCTTTCAAGGTCTGAAAAATATTATTCCAAGCTATTCTGGCTTTCATTGTCTGATCTGAAAAATCCATGATGATCATAATTGGTTTGCCTCTGAATGTGATTTGGGGCTTTTCCCTAACTTTTTTTTAGAATTTTCTCTTTAATTTCTCTGTTATTCATTTTATATGCGATATGTCTTGGTGAATTTCTCATTTGGTTAGGTCTGTTTGTTGTCCTAAAAGCATCTTGGATTTGGTATTCTGGGTCAATTCTAATATGAGAATAATTATCCTTAATGATTTCACTTAGAAGGTTCTTAATGCCTCTTGTTTGCTGTTTGGAGTTTTCCTCCAGGCAAATAATTCTCAGATTATTTCTCCTCATCTCATCAAATACTATTTGGAAGTTCTGGTCATGTGCAATAAGTTTCTCTTTTTGTCTGTCCTCCTTGAACTCCACATGGCTCAGCCTGTCTTCATTATCAGATGTACATTCTTCGAGAGCTAAGGTTCTATTTTCTGTCGAGTTTACGCTGGTGTTAGTATCTTCCTGTGAAGATTTGATTTGGTTGACAGTATTTTTCAATTCTGATAGCTCTGCTACATCTCTTTTTAGGGTGTCTAACTCTTTATAAATATGATCTTCTATCTCATGGAATTGTTCCCTTATTTCCTTGTATAAATGTGTCTCATCACTTGAAATTGATCTCTGATCTCTTTCCTTAATTCTTCTTTCAACTTTTTGAGTTACTAATCGTAATGGTGATACATTTTTCTAGGTTTTCGTTCACAACCCTAACCATGGAGGCCTTGGATGGGGAGTTGTGAGGTTGAGGGCCATTATTTCACCTTTTCCTCATTTTCAGATACAGGGGATTTGGCTTGAAGACAGACAGTGAATATTACTCTTGTAGAGGTTATTGGAGTTTCTTATGACTGCTTCGTTGTGATCGGGTGCTATTTGGGAAGCACAGATCAGTAGCTGCCAGTCCAATCAGTGAGGAATTATGAGCCTCTAGGTACATACACTAGAGAGTTTCAGCTTAAACAGTTATAATAATGATTAGCACCTATAGGGGCAGTTTTCTTCCATGAGAGCTCTCACAATGTATTAAGATAGCACACAAAATACCTGTTTTCAATGATGACCTTTTCTTCAGTTAGCAGGGCTTCTATAGGTGGGGAGAAAAAATGTCTAGAAAGCCAAGGAAGTGAAGTAGGGAGATAGTGTGGAACTTGAAACTTAGAATAAAGAGCTGCAATGTATTAGCATGATGTAGGTTATTCAATTAGGTGTAAGGAGAAGATAGAAATGGGATGCAAGTGGGGTAAAGACTTTGGGTGAGGATGAGAGAGAATAGCATATAATTTAGGAATTTCCAGAGTACAAGGAAGAAGAAGTTAGTATGGAGCATGTTTCTCTTTGACCCAAGGAGACTGAGGACTAGTTAGCTATCATGAAGAGTTTCCCTGGTCAGACTCCAATGTGTGGGAGACAGCAGTCGAGTTTGAGAAGACACAGTGACAGTAGAAACCAACCACCTATACATACAAATGAACAAAAAAAAAATACATCCAAGAACACCAAATTCAATAATAACAATAGAGATTAAAAGCATTAAAAGTAAGAAAACATTAAAAAGTTAAAAATGAAAGTTAAAAGTACTAGACCACCACAACTACCACAAAAGAAAACAAAACAAAACTAAAAAAGGGAGTTGGGAAGGTCTGAGCTTCTGCCCCTCTAAGTCAGTGTGTACCATGGAAGAATGCGCTCATATCTGACATCTAGCTGGAGACTCTTCCCAGTTGAGCTTGTTGGGGAGATGAAGTTTGGTAATCTCCGATGGTTGTGGATTTTTCTAGAGAATCTCACCAAATTTTTCTGCTGTAGAGTAGTAGAAGACACAGCCCTTTCCCACTTCCTGTAAGAATAGAGTTCAGTGCCACCTGAGATACACTTCTGGGCAGAATATTTTCTGCCTGACCAAACTCATGGCCCTCTTAAGCTGGCGATCCAGGAGCTGTTGGGAGTCTAATAGATCCTGGCGTAGATTTATGGGACTCTATTCCAAGGAGAGTGGTCCGTCTGACGCTAGCTTCCCTGGAATAGCTGTTGCCCCACTCTTGGATATCTTGTGATCTTCAGTGGCCCCAAGAGATCTGTGAGGGGTTGTTGAAGTCCCAGCAAGGGAAGACAGATATGAAGGAAGCACCAGCCTAACTGGGCCAGTGTTTATGTAGGTCTCAATTGTAACCACTAGGGGATGTGGAAGCCCAGTTCCTCCTGAACAGCTCAGGACCTATGGAGTCTTGGCTATGAGCAGAACTCAGGGACTGAAAGTGAGCCCAGGCTGCCCCTTTTGCTCAGAGGTTCCTGAGGCTGATGCTAGTCCCTGCCATGTTTGAGAGTTACAAACAGCTTTTGGAGTAACTGCAGCAAGTTGTCACCTTGGGTAAATATGCCTTACTGAGCTGAGTTCTGGTCACAGACTCCTCCCGATCAGGTGTGTAAGAGGGCAGGCAGGAAGCCACCTCTTGCACATCCCATGAGCAGGAGAGAGGGTTCCCAGTCCCACACAACCCCCTGGGCAGATGGCCAGGACACAGAGCACTTAAATCTACTTCTCTGCTCATTTGAGACTGAGGTCCCAAATCTGCGCATAAAGGATGAGTCTGGTTTCGCTTTTGAGAAGGACTGTCCAGTTCCACCCTCAGGGAAATCTCAATATGGAGTAGCCCTTTGACTAAATTGCACACAGGAACAGCTTTAGGATAGCTCTAACAAGCGATTAAATCTTCCTCAGGGCTAGAAATTCAGCTGTTACAGACTGGAGTGCAGGAGTCTGTCTGTGCATTCCCAGCTGTGTCCAAGTTAAATTACTTATGCCCTGCTTCCTCCCCACCAGGATAAATCCCCACCCCTGGGCTGTGAAGCAGGCAGAGGTGTGACTAACTCCCAGTTTAAGATGGATATTGCCAAGCTCTTTTCATTTATTTAATGAATTAAGGGGTATAATCTCCCCCAACACATTGAACCTGGTCTTACTGTTGGGGACCTCTTCAATTCCTGCAGCATGAACTTTTGCTCAGTGTTGCTGCCCAAGCATCCCTGGGTGTGGGCAGGGCAATCCGAACCAGCTGGATTGCCCCCCTCCCCCCAGCCGATCAGGAGGATGAGTGCTGGTGGCCGAAATCCCGGAACCCCCTTGCCAGGATCCCTTCCCTCTTGGCTGGGGAAACAAGTCAACCACACACAGTGGATGGCAGCTCAGAATCCATTCATTTTCAAGGCACATGGATTTTTATAGGGAGGGGAGACAGCTAAGGAACCAATGGTGAAGCGGCAGACTGGCTTATCCCAGCCAATGAGGGACTGTTATGTTGGTGTTGTCAACTATCATCAACCAGAAGGTACAGAGAGAAAGAGGAAGCAGCCCTCAGGCGCAGGCCAGAGCTCTTTTTTTGCTCAAAGCGCGGGAAACATGAAAGAGGAAAATTAAGAGGAGAAGTGTCATGGCGTCTGGTGCAGCATTTGTCTTTTGCACAGTGCCCAACAGCTCAGAAGTGCAGGGGGATTGCTGGTGATGGCATGGGCACCATGTTCTACCCCTCCATTGGATCTGTTAATTGAAAATTTCTTGAAGAGGAAGAAAAAGCAAAACAGTCGAGTACTTGGGTATATATTTTACTTTATTTTGTAATTAAAAATAAGTATTTCATTTCAGTTAATGAATATGTGCAAATTACTCTTCTGAGGTTCATAAAAGACAAAAGGAAATATTTTTTGCTTAAAAATTAAGTGGATCACTACAGAGGCAAAATAGTTGCATTTTGAAATAAAAAGAGTAATTACGGAACTGGAGCAGTGGCTGAGCGGTTATGGCGCTTGCCCATAGAATTCTTATTGAAAGTTGACATATGGATTAAATATATTAATAGATAGGGACTAGAGTGGTGGCTCAGTGGTTATGGCATTTGCCTGGCATGCACAAATGCATGGGTTTGAATCCCAGCACCCACATACTCAACTAAGTGTCAGAGAAACAAAAGCCATGTGGAAAAGCTCAATAAAAATTGATTCTCTCTGTATCTCTCTCTTTCTCTCAATGTCCTTCTCTTTTAAAAAAGAAATGCTTAAAATGAGTCAATTATAATTATTAAATATCTAACAATAATCAATACTGTTAAATTTTTGTTTCCTTTTTGTTTCTTAGGTGATTTAATGATATAGTAAGGAATTTCTAAAAATGCTTTTAATGAACGTACAAGATAACTAAATGTCTTGAATATTTTTATACATAACTCCTGTGTTTAAAAATTAAGCCTCATAAACTCAGACTTTTATGAAGACTCCAAAATTCTTAGATAAAATAACTAGTTTTAGCAATTATATGGACCATTATCTATATTGGTTTAGGTTTATCATAAGGGAAAAAATGCTCTAAAGTACAATTTACACTATCATTACCTCATAATAAATATTAGGACTGAAATAATGATTCACTTTTCTACTTTCTTCTTGCAGTAATGTACATTTTATGTCTTCATTTGAAATTTGCATATCTACCACTCTGACCTTTTAACCTATCTCTCTTAACAATTAAACACCATCATTAAACAGCATTTACTTTTCATCTTCATGACATGTTCTTACAGAACAAGATATAATTGGATAAGTTAAAATTCAGTATTTTAGTTAATGTGCCTATTTAGTTTTAAAAGTTACTTAGATACTATAGTTTTCTACTTGTTTAAAGTTATCTGATATTACACCATTACTAGAAATATATCTTCCTTTATTCATGGAGAAGGCATTTGTGATACAATCTCCATCAGCACAGGAGAAGCTGCTGCTTTGAGCTTTCCAAGGTTTTCTCTTGGCTTCTAACTTACACTTTGATTTTATTGTCCTGAAATTGGTTTATCAAGCAAGCAAAATGACCACCTTAACCCATCTTAGTATTTTACTTTTATAGAATTAAGTAGATTTTTTAGTCAGTTGCATTTAAACCTCAACTCACTCAATAGCTCAAAGGACTTACCCTCCTACAAGCTTCACTATCTGGTAACATGCAGGTAAAATCACAAGGGTGTTTGTGAGTATTGGAAAAGTGATACAAAAATATCTCACCAGTGCACCATTTATATTAATTAATGAATTTTAGAAACTTTTAAATTTTGTTTGGCTATTGCATTTCAATAAATTGATCCTATTATTTACGCAGCAATGAAGAAAATACACAATAGTTTTTAAAGCTTTACATAAAATATTCACGTCTTAGAAGGAACACATACTCTTCCCCATTTATTTCTTTATCACTATATTAAATCTTTTTGCTGAAAGCCTAGAGGAAATTATAATGATTTAAACAGTGAATCTTTATCAGTATTTGACAGAGAAGGAAAATGATGACAATGTACAAGTAGTTATTTATAACAAATTTAACTTGTACGTGGCAGTTGCTCAGTGTTTGATTTATGCATTTATTGTAGGCAATATAACAGACTTCTGCAGTCTATTCAGTCCCCTTTTAAACTGACTTCTGAAATATGAAAATACACATTTTGGGTGTACAATTATTATGAAAGTGAAGATGAGGGAAGAGTTGTATTGCATGCTTTGCAGATTTGTTTTGCTTTTGCTCCAGCATCCTTAAGAAATAGTCTGTGATTTTGATCTATTAAATTATCATTTGATTTTTCCATATTTAGTAATTGACATCAACCAGGTTCTCTTTGCTACTCCATGTCATCCTAATAAAATTGTATACTACTCAAAATATAAACGAAACAGAAACGTATGTGACCCAGATATAAAATAAAAAAAAAAATCAGACTTTCTGTTGCCATGTCTTTATGGAGTCAGATCTAGAAATGTGTCATTAGCATTGCAGTTTTAGAAATTTGATATGGTTCAGTTATTCCTGGATATTGTGGATTAGAATTCATTGATTCCATCAAAAATTCAAAGAAATCATATCACTTAGTCCATGGTCACTAATTTACCTGAAAAGATTCAGTTCAGTTTTAGGTACTCTACACAGTACATTTTTCTGTGAAGCATATCAGTATGTTCTATTACCCAGTGATAATGTTTTATAGTCAGTTGAGAAAGTAAATCTGCATGCGATTTATTTTGTGTATCTAGATGTTTTTGAATGTAAGTCATTCATTCCAAATTGAAGGGAAGTTTAAAAAGATATTAGGTCACCTCGTCTGTTTTCCTGGCATGCAATTGTTTCCTACTATATTTCACATTGCTTTGTTAAATGACTGATGAAATAGGCCTTTCAACATATCCCTTGAGGAAGTATTTTGGGAGTTCAAATATGTGAATATAGAGCTGTTTTAGTGTAAAATTAATTTTCTTTTTTTTTAAATTAAGTGTGCCTATTCTTAGAGGAATTATCCCTAAGTACTTCTTATTTTGTATTTGCTGTCAACCAAATATTTAAATGTAGTTGAATTCCCACTCCTTTGCTACATACTTTTATAGTGCTTTTAAATGTCAAACTTACATTTATTTATAATATTTTTTTTCAAATTGTAGGTGACTTACATTGCAATCAGTAATGGAAATTGGTGTTTGTGTCATGCCTGATCTCATACTGGGTAATGGTTGAAAGGATTTTTAGGTTCGTTCCGTTGTACTTTTGTGTTCCTCATAATGATTTATATACAGAACAGCTAAACATTGGAAACAGACATCTGCTATTTGATTCTAAAATGTGATAAATTAATTTGTTGATTCAATTAATGTTTAGTAAGCATGTTGTATTACTTACTTCCAGGCACAATGAGAAAACACAAACACATGTAATTCTCTTTATTTTAAGCATTTACTGCCTACTAACTTCCAGAACTTAGGTTGTGATTCATGTGTCTATGCGCTGTTTCTCTGATAATTGGACCTTGCAATTCATATGTTTTAATGGCTTGACAATCTAATATTAGTTCCCCAAAGACAAGGAATACTCGTTTGTTAGCACTCTAATGGTTTTATCTTAAGAATAGTATAGAGGGGCTGGAGCGTTGGGTTAGCAGTTGGAGCACTTGCCTAGCACATGCAAGGACCTGGGCTCAAACCCCAGCACCACAATACAAAACTAAGTGTCAGAGAAAAAAGGGCAGATGAAAAAAAAAATGATTCTCTCACTCTTAAAAAAATGAATAATATAGAACTTGGCACATACAAACACTGTTGCTCTGTTGTAATTCAGCTGCTCACAAGGCTGAAGCAAAAGAACAGCCTGAGCAACACAGGGAGATTCTATCTCAAAACAAAACAAAGAAACAAACACAAAACCCCAGTCTACTAGAGTATTTTCAGTATCTATAAACTAGTTGTGTTTTCAGATAATAGTGTGAATACCCTGCACAATTTTGCATTAGCCAGTTATAAACATGTAGCCAAGTGTGAATGTTCAGATACGTCTAATTTCTGAAAATAAAATAAATCTGTTCTTTTTCAGTTTTTCTATTAGTATGTAGTTTTATTCTATTCCCATACTACTCATGCTAGGTGTACTTTGTGTTATTGAGCTTTCCTGAAACTCAGTTGAAATGAATCTAATAGTTCTTCAGATGCAGGCATAATATTAAACAATACTACATGATGATTCATTTTTCTTTTAAGGAATGTTGTTCTGTAAAGCAAAGAGAAAATGGTTTTCTCAAGTCACTCATGAGTTTACATGTGGGGTGGCTTTCTGGGAAAGGAATTTAACTGTTCACCTCTAAGGAGCCTAAGAGTTAAGGTTTTACTTTAGCTAATGGTGCTCAAAAGTGGTTCGAGAATTTTCCAGGGCTCAGCATCGTGGGCATGTGCTTGGCTAGCCTCAGAGTGCCCACTGGCTACATCCGCAAGTTCACTAATGGAGGCAAGGAAAAAAGGATTGCACATTTCCCTATCAGGGGAGTTTGGTGGAAAGAAATAGGTGCATACATGGAGTTATTATTATATCAGTGGATTTTGAGAACATTGATTAAGGATACAATTTCTTGTGGTTTTTTTTTTTAATAGAAAGGGACAGTGAGAGAGAAAGAATCAATTTTATTTAGTTTTTCATGTGGCTTTCATTGCTCCAAGACTTTGTTGTGTACATGGTAATGGGGTTTGAACTCAACATACTTGCACATACCAGGCTAGCACCGTAACCACTGAGCGCTCCAGCCCAGAAAGCACTTTCTTGATTGATGAAAAAATTCATTTAAGTTCATCTATCTATGCTAAAAGGTTATGTGATATATTATGTAGTACACAGTGTGTTATGTAATTCATAATAAAAATATAATAGTTTTCATCTTCATGAGCCTTAAGCAGCCATATTTAGAAAATGTGTATTTCCTCTAAAACTGAAGAAGTTCTGATCTGTTCTCATGTATCTTTTATGTTTAATGTGCATGGGAATGTATTCTGCATATTAGGATTAAAGCCCTAAAGAACTACATTCTATAAATAAACTTCAGGAAAATAAACAGATATTCACTGAACACCTACAATGAGACAGACATTAACCAAGGTATTGGAAAGACAAGAATGCCGTAAAATATGGAGCTGAAAGTACACTGAGGAAATACAAAGTTTAACCAAGTCATTGATCACAGTCTTTTCTACAATTCTGCTGAAGATTAAGCATCTTATTAGTTTTTGTAGAGCATTTGTGTCAATGAAACTATCACATTTGTGCTCTTAATAAGAACGAAAATTAAAATATTATCAAAGCGAACTATTTTTTTAATAGAGAGGGACGGTGAGAGAGTGAGAGAGAGAGAGACATAACCAATTGTATTTAGTTATTCATGGACTTTCGTTGCTTGGACATTTTATTATGTACGTGGTGCTGGGTTTGAACCTGCATACTTGCAAATGCAAGGTAAGTGCTGTAACTGCTGAGCCACTGCTCCAGCCCCAAACATTTTTTAATCAGACAGATGATCTTTAAAACATGTATGTATATTTCACTTTAATTACTAATTAGAAAAAATAACATATAGTTCACATTTGTTTATTATCTATGTCATATCTTTGAGATTATGTGAGATGAAATCTTTTCTGAAAAATATGTGATCTTTCTCTGCTTTTTGTTTTTCTTTTATCCAAGGAACCATATAAGAAAACAAAACAAAACAAAATACAGCCTATGATGGAAATGACATTTTCTAAATATTCTTTTCTCCCTGTATAAACATTCATTGTTAGTTTTTAAAATTGTTTTGCCTTACAAAGACCTCAAAATCTCAAAAATGTGTATTTACTCTCCTGGAGCTTTCTTCATTGAATTTAATAAAATCCTCAGTGGGTCTCATATGCTGCAGGTTTCCATCTTTTTTTTTCCTTAACTTTTGTACGTTTGAAATTATAAGCTTTTACTCACCAGGTGTTTTTTATTAGTTTGTGTGGTTCTGAGTCTGAATATTTATTTTACAAGTCCATTTACCAAACTGTTAAGCTTTTAAAATGGGTAAGAAGGGAAATACTTGCATTGCACCTTTGGATGTCAATTATTTAAAGAATAATTACATGCTTGAATCATATTCAGAGCATAGTCAGGGTACAGTTGCTTATTTGAAACTGAGAATAAGTTACTTCAAAAATAGAGAGCCATTTAATACAAAAATGCATGTTATTGTTATATAGCTTCTCTGAGAATTCTATGAGAAACTGGTCTGGACTGTTTGCATATATACTGACACCTACATACAAATATATTCCTGGTTGTCTTTCACAAGTTGGCTACCTAGTTTTCTTATTAAACTTTACTCAAACAGCACCAAACAAGGAATCTGTCAGCATGACACATATAAATACCTGCTTTCAACAGTTTATGTTATATAATTCAGAAAGCAATACATTGACGTTATGGTAAGGCTAAAAGGTCTTTACAGTAAGTCAATAAAACCTAACCTCTTAGAATCTAATGTTTTTCTTACAAGAATAAGAAGGATAAGTAGAATAAATTACTATAAGGTCTTTTGGTAAATTGTGTGATTAGAAGTAATAGAGTAGCA
The DNA here is from genome assembly GCA_004027875.1 of Aplodontia rufa. Taxonomy (NCBI): domain Eukaryota; kingdom Metazoa; phylum Chordata; class Mammalia; order Rodentia; family Aplodontiidae; genus Aplodontia; species Aplodontia rufa. The sequence continues at coordinate 14,025 of PVKS010021790.1, read as the reverse complement.
CAAGAAAATCTGCTGACTTTTTAAGTGAAAGCTTTTTTTATCATATGACCAGGCAGCCGCCTCTGTTTGTTGCCCTCTCTCTAAAATCAGCAAAGCTAAATTGTCAAGAGTGTTCACTCTTTCCATTTTCTTTCATCATTTACTTCCATGTAAACAATTCCTAGATCTCTAAATCTAACAAGTGCATTTTAATATTCATGTCTGTGGGCCTGGGATAACATGAAACCATCCAACTGCCGTCTCCTACATTTATTTTTTTCTTTCTCTTTTTGCCTTCTGATGCTCCACATTATCCTATTTCTACTGCTTTCACACTGTTTTTTTTTTTCTTATTCTGATTTTGTACTCTGTTTCTGCTGTTCTAACTTCTACTCATCCTTTAAAGTCTTTGGAGTTTGTGTTAGTTCAATTTTAATTTTATAACAAAATATCCAAAGCATGATAATAAAGAAAAAAAGTTATTTCACAATCGCAGGGATTTATCAAAGGCCTGGTTCTAGCTGCCTCTTGGCTCCAGTGAGGAGGACCTCAACATGAATGGTTAGAGTGCATGCTATAGGAGGAGATCACTTCACTGAATAGGAATCCAGAATGATTCAGAGGTCTGGCTCAGTCTTACAGTTCCTGTCTCAGGAGCTCAGGGACCCAGAAAAAGAAGGAACCCCTTCCAAGAACAACTCCCCCAGTAAGCTAAGGTCCTCCCACTAGACTACATCTCTTAAAGATCCCATCACCTCTCAGCACAACCACTCCTACGCCGGGCTCCCCACACATGAAGCTTTGGGGAACTCTGTCAAACCATGTCTAAACCGCACCAGTGCTTTTCACAGAGCTCTTCTTGGACAGGGGAGGCAAAAATCTTTATATAAAGGGACACATAAATATTACATTTGCATGACATGGTCAAAAACAGCCATATACAAAGCATGGAGACACTGTGTTTCTAAATAGGGTAAGTGGTTTCTTATTTTCTTTTTCTTAAAATAATTTTAATGGAATTCTACAAAAATTGTTTTCTCTTCATTGCATATCAAAGGAAATTACTTTTATAGAAGGAAGACTAGGGTGGAATGGTTTGTCTTGTTTCCTAACTCTGGGTTTTTCAATTGTTATTTTCATGAAATAGTATAGGAGATTGGTCTGTTAGCATCTTCCTCCTCAGTACTCCTCCCTAGGGTCTGTGTTGAACTCTTGTTATCTTTATCCTTACTGTTTTTTGTCCAACCCAACTTAGATTATGCTCTTACACATTCCTTTGCAGTGTGGTACTTTGTCCTAAAAGGGATGTTAGGTTTATAAGTTTTGAGATTGCACAGATGAAACTTTTCTATTGCCTTCTGATTTTCCCGTGGTCTCTTTGTATTCACCCATGTGTCTATGATTACCATATTTCTCCACTGACAAGCTTGGACGTAGGTCCACCAGGGGAACTGCATGACATATCCCTGCTCCCTTGTACAATTGTGGATAGTTTTTGTGATTACCAGTGGTTTTACTCACTCACTGTTTATTTTGGAGCATACTACCACTTGGAGTATAGAACTGGGAATTTTAGTAGGCATCAGGGGAATTTTGGTTTATTATACTGTTTTTATGAGAAGAAAGTAGAATATTCAAAACTGTTTAATTTCTGTTTGCTTCCAGTAACTCTCCCATAGAAGTCATGTGGCATATTTATTTTTCAAATTAAGAACAATCGTCCTAGAATTCTGTATTGTCGTATTTGAGAATGCTTTTATTTATTGATTTGTCCATTGATTGATTATTTTATTCATTTACAATGCCATTTATTTATTGAATGTTTACTATATTCCCAGGACTCACAATATTTGTGATTAATGAAACAGAGAATGTTCCAGATATCATGGTAGGTGCTTTGATAAAGAATATGCCATTTACTCTTCGAGACTATCCAGTACTCATATTCTGAATCAAAGGCTGGGAATAATTATGTTGACAAAGTCACAAACAACTTGAGTACCAGGTCTTTCAGTCTGTTGAACAACTTAATGAAATATATAGTGTAAAAAATCTTCTACTGTGTATGGTTTCCACAAGGCTAGGCAACGGGAATAAGAAAATGTGCCAGTCTGTGTTACCATGTATACTTATTTTCTATATTAATACATTGACTGCTCAAGATCCCCAATGTTACATTTAGTAGGAATTAGAGCAGATATTGCAAGGCTAAAAGAAATGAAACTGAGTGACTTTTCATGTATTTACATAGGCAGACATACAAAACAATAGATAGATGCTACAGTGGTGTTAAAGGTTTAACATTAGCACTTACTTTTCAACAGTTTAGAATAGGGAATCAATTCAGCTGCACTGCGAGGAAGGCACATTAACTGTTATACCAGCCAGGCATTGTTATCATGTCACTTTGTGCTTGGCTGCTCATCTTTGGTATAAATTTTTCCTTTGTATGTTTTCCAGATTGCCTTGGTAACAATACCATCAGACCTCTATTTATTTATACATTTCCACATTTTGTTACTATGGAAAATATCAATTTAAAACTATATTTATAAGAGCACCCATCAGTTTTGTTATAGATTATTTTGGGGTCAGATTTAAAGCCTACTGAAGCTAATCATTTATTTTACATACTTCTAGATTTTTTTTCTCATCAACATCTGAGCTTCAGTGTTTTCAAATACCTCTCTGATAACATGCGGTCCAAGGACCAACAGCATTCATATCACTTGGACACTAGGGTTGGAGACACCGAGCTAGAATGAATCTGAATCTGCACTTCTTCAAGTTACCCAATTTATCTTTTGCACCTGAAATCTTGCAAAACATCAACCCAACATGTAAACTGTTATATTTAAAATAAGAAGAAAATAAATAATGCCAATTACAAGTTCTAAATGCCTTATTAGGAGATTTTGGAACATTTGTTATCTACTAAAACTTTAATAGACTAAATATTTACATGAAATTTTATGTGACATTTATTTACATTTGTTTATATGAAATTTGTATTTAATACTGTAAAAACCCTGTGTACAATTTTCCACTTAGCTCAATTTTGGGGGGCAATTTTGGTAGTAAGGGTAGGCATTAGAGATCATTTTATGTAAATCTCATAATAATTTTGAAAATCTATATTGAGTGCAAATTAGTAGAGAGAGCTACTGGATGGTCTTGGCATTGCTCAGCATGGGGACATTAGTGCGTCAGTCACACTTTGGCTCATAGATTCATTGCATGCACCATAAAGACAAGGATGATTTTTTTTCTGTTATTTTGATGACGGAAGAGTGACAGGAAAGTAGTAGTCCAATACGTATCACTGAAATTTATTTTCTTTTTTCTATGAGTGTAAGGCATCACATATAATATTAAAGAATGATAAAGATGATAGCACACATTTTAAAAAATAAATCTGTATTTTGAGTGCTTTACAAATTTAGTCTTCTCTCTGCTTTCACTTAAGAATTAACCTGGTCTTTATAAGAATCCTACTAGGGGGCATTCATCACATTTTCACAGATGAGGAGATGGAGGCTGTGACAACAGTATACCTTGATTTTAATATTCCTTGATCATGACATGACATAACAAAGTCTAACAAATGATCTATAATATGTTGGTACGAATAGTCCATTAAAATACTTTGATAATCACGAATATCTACACCTATTTGCCAATTAACTGAGAAAATTATGTATTTTAATTGTGAGAACAGTGCCCACAACTTATGCCATGTTGCACAGCCTGGCCTTCATTCTGTCATTTTCCCTCCAATCACTGTGTTCTGGAGGCAACTGGGTACTGACCGTGTAGCAGCAGTGGACTTTGGTGTATTTCAACACTCTCTAGCTTGACCTGAATTTCTTCAGGAGGAGAAAGCTCTGACTTAATTGGAAGTACATTGACCTGAACATTGAAGATCTAGTTTTAATTACCTGATAATTAAAGATCTGGGTTAATTATGAGTTCTGTGACTGGTGCTACTTTGATTTCAGCCTTCACATTCAAGTTCTCTCACTATTTTTCGTTTTCTTTTTTCTTTCTTTTCAGAAAGGGGAAATTTCTAACTACTTACATGGTTATAACTGTCATTAAATTTGAAGCAAATTCATCTATAGTATACTCCTCAAGGAGGACTGATGAAACCAGGATGGCTTCAATCTCTGCTTCTTGAAAACTTTTCTCTCTCCTTGAGATCCATTCAGTTGTCTTGCCTGTTTGTGGCCTCGCTTTGTGTGTTGGCTTTGAAAAGCCTGGTGCTACTCTGATCATCTTCCTTTGTAGACTGTATGCCACTCTCTCCTGAAGGTTTGAAAGTTTAGTCTTTTTCTCAAAGGATATATTCCCAAGTGATTTTGGATTGATTTTTTTTCTAGGTGGACCCTTTTCATATTTAGATTCTGGTCTTTTTTTCTCCCTGGAAAATTTTCTTAATTTGAGGTTTTTATTCTTAGATCTGTTGAATTACTTATATTCTTTTTATATCAAACAATATCTGATAATTAAAATGTTCATTTTATTTGCTCATCTTGTACATCTTCTATTTATATTATTTTTCTTTCAGCCATTTGCTTTTTTATATCACTTCTATTTTTTGTTTTCATGCCATTCTTTTTTTCATGCTCAATATTTTATGTTCAGCTGTAGTCTCTAAACAGGTATCAGAGACAAGGACTCAAGCATGCAGATTTCAAGACACTAGATTGTTTTATTTTAATAAAACTCCACTTGGCAATAGAGTTATGATTAAAGTTTGAGCCTGGCATGGTGACACAAACTTGTAATTCCACCGACTTGGGAGGCTGAGGGAGGCACACTGGGATTTGGAAGCCAGTCCCAGCAACATAGTGAAACCCTTAGTAGTTTAGCAAGACTTTGTCTCAAAATAAAAAATGAAAAGGGTTTAGGATGAAGCTCTGTGGTAAAGTACTCCTGGATTCAACCCCAGGTATCTAAATAAATAAATAAGCTTTTACCCAGATTTGATAGTCATGGTTGTATATGGTCATGCCTAATCTATTCTGAAATATTTACTTATATTTATAAGCAAAAGAAGAGATGATAAATGTAAACTGAAAGATTGTTATCTTATAGATACATTATGGTTTGAATCTTAAATGTCGCTCTAAAGCTCATATGTTAAAGTCTTGTTCACCACGCTGTGTCTCTACTGGGAGGTGCTGGAAAGAACCTTTGAGGGTGGGAGCCTCCTAAGAGGAAGTTACATCACTGGGGGCAGCCCTTGGAGCGTGTATTCGAATCCCAGTCCCTTCCCTCCTTTTCTTGCTTCCCAGCTGCCCTGTGGGGAGCAGCATCCATGCACTATATGTGCCCTCCATAATTTCCAGAATTGCCTATTCCTCCATAAACCAAAGGCAATGGGAGGGCAGTGCTCTATAACCTCTGAAACCATGAGCTGAAAGAAACTTTTCTTCCTTTAAGTTACTGCAAAAAACATCTGAGATAATGTGACAGAAAGCTAACACACTAGCTATAACCTATCTATTTTCCTATCTTCCTTCAATGAATCTTAGTAAATTTTCATTTTTTTGGGGGGAGTGTGTGGCATTTTATAATATATTGTTCATTTTGAAGATATTTATTGAACCCTGTTTTCTTTTCCCCCCTGAGGTCAGTCACCTCTTTTTTATTCCTTTTATCCATTTATTTTCCACTTGTGTTTTTAAATTGTGAATTTCTAATTCAGTATTGTTTTATATATCAACATTCAATTGAATATATTTAATTCTGCATTGTGTTTTAACTTAACAGTTTTCTCCTGCTTTGCATTTTCTGTGTTTGAGGGACTTCTTTTCAGTCCACATGTGTGAGGAGTTTTGCTTCTTATTTTTCTGTAGTGGCCCTATAAGAACTTAATTTTCCTCCTCTCATCTTTGTGCTACTGGGCTTTTATACAACGCTCCTAGTTTAATTGCTCCTCCTTTCTTCAGGATAGGAAGTCTAGGTACTTTATAGGACTTTTTCTTTGTTTCTTTCTCTCTTTTTATATTGGTGAAGGAAGAGTTGTGAAGTATAAATTTATGGTTGTCTTTCTCTTTTACAGGACCCCAAGTTCTCCCTCTTTTTTCTTTCTTATTTAACATGCAATATCAAAAATATCAAAACATAACTTTCCTACCTATTTGTTTTTACTCTTGCATGATTTGTGCTTCTCAAAGTATTCACCTTTGCTTCTGCCTCTTTCAACTATGCTTGCCTAAATTTTGTCTGTCCCTTTAAAAGGTATCTGACCTTGTAAATTGTGCTTACCGGTAGTGTCGGCTCTAATCTGCACAGATATTTTTACATTATTTTTAGTTATAAGGTGTATTTTATTTTTATAGTGATTATTGCAAATCATTCCCTGTTTTGTCTTCCCTACCATCGTTTTTCAGCCTACATTTGTTGGCATATAAGAAGTAGCAAGGGGATGGTGGCAAAGCTTATGATGCATTGGGATGTCTATTTTCACTCACATCAGTTATGAGTTTTGACATCCTCAGTTTTTAAGTTATGCTTACAGTATTTACCTAGGATTTGATTTTCCTACTCTTCTTTTTTTTTAACACAGTATTTAAGTTTTCTTTTCAGTTTTTTTTTCTTTTTTTGTGTTTGCTGGATAGAGTGGGAGATAAGGAACTATGCTGTCATTATTGTCCTCAGTTACTCTGGAAGTCTTTGTAAAAAGTTTTTGCTTGAAAAGCTTTACTTACATAATTTTATTGCTTGACAACTTTGATTTGCCTGTTCTCAGATTTCTTCCTGTTATAAACTTTAGATTGAAAGTGCTGTGCATTGGTTTGTAGCATGATATATTATATTTTGTAACAGCCTTTCATTTGCTCATTTTAAGTAATATTTTAACATGCTTATAAAACCAAATTAATCCATTGATGGATTATTCGCTTGTTCTCTAATTGAAATATTTGAAATATTTATCTTACATGGTCTATAGAGTGTGTCCATAGAGAATTAATTCTTCCTCACAAAAAATTAAATAATATCATAATCATTATATTGTGTTGAAATATAATGGCAAGGCTCTTATAGAATGGAATAAATCATTCAAGATAAAACATTTTATTTCGTTTTTCTGGTTGAGACATTATGTGAATTACTTTTGCCTTCTGATATTTCTATAAATGTTAATAAATTGAAACAAAATTTTTCTTGAATGAAGTTGTTAGATAAATTTTTATAATATTTGTATGTATATGTATTCAAATCACAAAATCCACAATGAAAATTGCATAATTGTTATTATAGATTTTTTCATTATATACATCTAAATTTCTGAAAAGCATAAAGTAAGATTATTATATTTGACAAAGACACTGGATACGTTTTCAGAATTCTAAAAATCAAAAAATGCAAATAATTAAAAAGACAAGCTTGCTAGATAATGCAAACTGATGTAATATGTATTGCTAGCTATAGAGCAACTAGATGAAATTTAAATCCTCAAAAATTATATATATATATATATATATATATATATATATATATCCTCTTTTTTATATACTTTTTTTGTGTGTGTGTGTACTGGGGATTTAACCCAGGGCTGCTTTACCACTGAGACTTTTTAGTTTTTCTAATTCTGAGATAGGGTCTTGCTAAGTTGCTTAGGGCCTCACTAAGTTGCTGCGGCTGGCCTTTAAGTTGCAATCCTCCTCCACTGCTGGAATTAAAGGCATGTGTCACTGTGCCTGGCAATAAACACTTTTGAGTGTACACAAGACAAATTGAAAAAGAACAGTTGAAAACTAAGTTAAAGGACATTATATAAGATCTTACCATAATATTTATAGGAAAGTTGAATTAAGTAATTAAAGATTGAAATTTTTATTATTATTTCAGGGAAGGATGAATTCCCTAAACCAATTTAAATGTATTATTAACTGTCATTTCAAACCAAAATTGAGAAATATTACATTATATGTTTAGGTATATATACTTAGATTCTGAAGCAGTGTTTTAACCATGTTGATTCCACTTGCAGTTATTTAACTTTGCTAAGTGTGAATCATTCTTGGGATGTAGTATCTCAGTAAAATACACAATATATTGATATACTACTAGATTTAAGATGTCTCATTAATTCTTCCATCCTACAATCTAGTCCTTTCCATGTTTACTTTTACCACCATAGTCCCATCACTTCTCTTGTGGTAACCTTTTCAGATAAGAACATCTACCCTTGCCTTATATCAGGCTGTTCTTCACACTAGAGCCTGGATGTTTTATACGGGATGAAACACAACGTTCAATATGGCTGTGCTCGTGTCTCCACTTCCACAATGCTTAGCCCCATCCACTGATGTCATGTCAGTGCCTTCGCCTTGCTAGCATTATGAAGATCAAAAATTCCTAACCAGGCTTCACATGGTCTCTCTATTCACTCCAGCCAGATTCCATAGCATTCTTACTCTTAAGATATATGCTACAATCACATTAGTCTTGTTTCCTCTCCTCAAATGTGTCTTGATCTTTTTGGTCACAAGACTTTTAAATATCATATTTTCATTCATATTTCTCTGTGTTCGTGCACATGCACATGTGTGCACGTGCATACATGTGTATGTGTGTAAGGGCCATTCACTCCTACCCTTCACTCAGATTTCTAACATGTTTACTGTATACTCTTGACTTCCTCAGTTGTCCCTGCCTTGGGATCTCATGACTAAAGCCAGATCCTCTATGAACTCAGTTGGGGAAAAAAAAGTAAAGCCATCCATATTTTCATTAACCTTCAAGTGAAACTTAGCACTTCCTTTAAGTACAAATTTCAGCAACAAGGCACAGCAATATCCACAATGCCTGTCACAAATTCAAACTGTATATATTTTAAATCTTACTAGGCTTATGGGAGATATTTCAAAAACTCACTTATGTTCATCATAAATTTAAGTTACACTAGCTTTTAGATAATGGCATCTTATCTTTTTATTTAATTTATTAATGAACAGATTATTCTACCACACTGTTTTTAATATTTTAAACACTATTTTATGATATAAGGGCTTTCTGTTATAATCCTAGGTATCTTATTTTATGCATTTTTAAAACAGTTCTATAAAAGGATTCATAAGTTTTATAAAACTAACAAAGGGATATAGGGCACAAATGTGTTTAAAAACTCCTTCCATAGAATACAACCCTAATGATGGTAGATGTTCCATTTTTTAGCCTAAGTGACTATAACATTCTCAGGAACATATTAGGCCCTCAATACATACGTGCTAAATGGAAGAATGATGATTCAACTCAGACTTCCATAGCAAAATCTCCTGTAACTTCTTGATGCAGTAGAATAACTTGTCCTTATTCTCATAGAACCAGGAACTGCTCACTTTTAGCACTTGTTGCAATTACAAGTTTACATTTATCTTTATTTTAATTCAATTGTCATCCTGTAGAATTTCTACTATGATTGTGAAGGGATCATATCTGCATTGCATGCATTTACTACATCCCACCACAGGCCTGGCAATAAATGTTGAATGAACTATATATTGAGATCCAAAATAAATGAGGCTTACTTCCTATCTCTAAGTTGCATGGAGACTATGAGAAATATAAAAAAGGGTAACAACTAACAAGCAGTCATCCAACCAGCTAACTAGATAAATAAAATCTAGAAAGTCCAAATACATTCAAAGGTAGTGACTGATCTCTTCTGGTGTAGAGATTAATATGTGATTTATGTAAGTAGTGACAATTTAGCCTGGTTTTGTGAAAAGGTTGATTTTCCAAGGCATTTGTACATAGAGACTCTTGTATTCTAGGAAAGGGGAAAAAATAAAAAAATCGTGAAAAAAGCAAAAAATCAGGGTGACTTCAGACATTGGCCATAGGCTATACATAAGAAATGGAGCAAATTCATGGACACAGGTAGATTGTGGCTAGTTTCAGGATCAACCTATATGTTAAGGCAAGATTGTAGATTTAGTTGATTTGGTAAATAATGCTACCTTGTTTAAAATATTTAAAGTTAATTATTGGGAAGAAATAAGTTCACATAGAAAAATAATGTGAAAATGGTTTTCTCAATAAAATAAGTATGAAATGTGTTTTGAATCCATAAGAATTCTTGAACTTAATAAATTAGGTTTCATATGTACATTTATATAAAATATCTTAAATTTTGTATTGATATAGACAAAAATAGATAAGGTCATTTTTTTCTATTAATTTTACCTTTAAGAGAAAAGATCTATATTTTGCTCAAACCATGAGTGGGATGAATGCTCAATTTATCTCCAAAGAAAGGTCAGCATGCCTGTTCAATAGCATTATTTCAAAGAATATAATAAATAGTGGAACCTATGCTTGAAAATTATTGCTTTTTATGTTATAAAAGTTTGATGACATGGCAGAAGATTGCCATAGAGAAGATACTAAAGAAAGCCATTTCCACTGGCCCTAATTAGTCTATTATTTTTCACCACTCTCCTCATACAAATGTGTTCTCCATATTATAGATCCTCAAAGCTATGGAAATTAAAACATTCACTTATTCCTTAAAATCCTTTGAAAATTGATAAATAAAAATTCAATATTAGGATATAATGTATCAGGATTTCTCATTCTATTACCCTCTCATTATAACCCCCTTATATTGCTCCTCCTTCCCAAATTTAAAATTTGATATATATGTATTAATTTCTAGATCTAGATGTTTGTGTAACTGAAGTTATAGGAGGAGCATAGCAGAAAGCTTAGGAAATGATGGACCCTAGATCTGGGTCTATCACCTTTGTTGCTTCCTAGCTCTTGAGCCTGAGGAGGCACTGTCCTTAACTATTACAAACCTTTGTTTCCTTACATGAAGAATAAAAACAACAATAATGGGGTTGTGGTAAAAATAGCAAGGCATAATAAATTGTAGTGCATAGCATTTAGTAAGCAAGAAGTAAACATTTGTCATTTTGTGATTCAGGTATTTTTGATGCAGGGTCTTTTGAGATAAGGCTGGATTCTTTGCTCCTGCTGGTGAATGGAGTTAGAGCGGACTACAGGTTCCAGCAGCCAAAATAGCTGCTGTTTGCAGCTATTCCCAGTTAAAACTGGGAATTTGGCCTTGCTGCAGGTATTAGCAGCTACCCAGCAAGAACTGGGTTTCTCCCCACTACAGTTGAGGGGTGCAGTGCAGTTCTTTTGTGGAAGCACACCCGAGGAATTCAGCACAAACCTTCTGGGTTCCTGTCTCACAAATCTGAAGAATAAAATCCACTAACAACCACAAAGGGAAGAGTAAAAGGAAAATGATTTATTTAAAGAAGGAGAGCAAAGACTCCACAAGGCAGATGGATACCTGGAAGCAGGACACTGTTTGATGTACATTAGGCCAGGGATTATATTGGTTTGGGTATGAGCCTTGATGAAGAGTCACGTAAAGCAGGCATTGAGAAAAACACCAACATGTATAACAGGCATTGAAACTGAGCACCAAACCATTGGTTAAATTCTATGCAAAACAAGTAGAAAATCTTTCCTAGTTCCCATCTGTGTCCATTTCCACTTGTTAGATTCCCCCGCCTCATAGACAAAGGAATTGCTCCCACAGGTGAGCTTCATGGTCTTTTGCATATGACGGCTCTGAGCATACTTGTCCATCACTCTCCACTGGCTAGCTTCTAGGTGTAGTTGAATAGAGCCCATGGTCCTGACTACGTAGCCATTTTATGTCTCTCGTAAACTATCTCATTTTGATCATGCATAATCGAGGTCCAAGCTATGAAGTACTCTTCTCTATCTAAAATTCTGCACCAATTTTTCACTATTTGAAATTCTACCATTTATTGATTCATTGGGATAGAAAATTTCTTTGCAACTGAAACCATAGGAGAATTTTAGACAGTGAACATTCATTTCTTTTATCCTGGGATAAAGCTGTGTTTAGGGAAGTGAAGAGAAAAAGAGAAAGGGTGAAAAGAGTTTGGAAGAAGAGGATGATGAAATTGTTGAGAATCAAAGCAGGGAAGCCAGAAAACAAGATGGATAAAACAAAGAAATAGAAGAGAGAAAGAAAGTCAAATGCAAGGGGGATCGGGGCTCACTCCTGTTGACTCTGCTCCTGTTCTCTCTATGACTTATTAAAATTATAACTTTATTAAGTAATTTTCTCGTCTCTAAAGTCATTTTTTCTCTGCCTTTGTCACAGAATACCACATGACTTTAGAGAGCACAAACACAAGGTTCTGATTGCTTGATTTTAAATCCTATGTCAGACCCATGAATTTATCTGATCTGGAGCAAGTTACTGAATAACTGTAGATCCAAGTTTAATAATTGGTAAAATGGTGACAATTAGTAGTAGGAATTAAATCCAATAAAAAAGATGTAGCAAATTATGTAGCATATAGGAGTTTTTATAGATGTTAACTTCCATAAATGTATGACTAATATCTGTTTTCTCTGTTATAACACAGCAATTAATTTCCCTCTACATATTTATGTGTGCATACATATGCATATATATATTTGAGTCACAAATGTTATGATGTTATGTAAACACAGATTGTTTTCAAAACTGGCTCTGTTCTTTGCATTGTAGGTACAAATGAATGTTTTTATGTTACTTTAGTACCATGCATCCTTTTCCTGGAAATAGCCTATTATATATTCAATGATAATGTTTTAGAGGAGATCTGCCCTGGGAGCAGAAGTGGCCACAGGGGTTCTCAACTGACAGTCCTTGTAATCTTGCAAAAAAAAAAAAATTCAAGCAAATTGCACAGAGTAATAAGCAGGAGTCTATTAGGGAAGCTAAAGAGTACAAACATACAGGGCAGACTGCATGGATTGCCTCTGGAAGGTTCATGTGACCCCAACAAAATCAGGTTTTTAAGGATTTTGAGTCCTTTGTGTTCTTTCCCATATCTACCTCTTTATGACCGACTAACCTCCCAAATAGTATGCATCTACAGTGCACACTCTGAAACTTGTTACATTAATGTTTTCTTTTTTTATTTCATTCCATACAATTTTCTTAAAGGAAATTTGAGAACGAGATATTTCTCTATTTCCTTTTCACTTTTGAATGATTTTTTTAGCTTGTCATTTCTTTAAATTATTATACTATTTGCTTCATTAATAATACTATCTTGTGATTCAATACCTTATTAACCATATTTTTCTACCATTTGTGAAGACATTGATTTGCATTGAAATACACACCGTAAAGAAAACCAGATTAAAAATCACAAAATTTCAAAAAGCATTTTGTGAGGCATTCCACTTTTCTGTCTGTTAAAACTGAGAGAAAAAGAAACAGACCTCAAAATGACCAAGGGTAATATAGCTTCAGATTTCTCTTTGTTATCTAATGACACTATTTAAGATGGACTGTCAGATTCCATTAAGTTCACTGATATATTCTGTAGTTTGGATGAAAATGGAGTTTTCACTCAGCAGGAGAAAAGTGAGAAGTGCACTGATTCTAGTCAGGCTCAGAGATGTTATTCTTTTTCTGTTGTTGCTATGCAATAACAGTGGCATCAATAATAGAAGTGCTATCCAACTAAGCTTCATGCACCACAATAAAGTTGTTTTGATGCAAATAAGGCTCAGTCACTTAGAGTTCTCAGTTGTGACAAACTGGTAACACACTTAATAAATCAAATCTGAACTGAATTACAACTGTATATGCTAGATAAAGGAGGAGAAAGCTTTCATCTTTTAGTAGGCTCAACAATTATTTTGCGTAACTATAGAGGTCTGTGCAGCACCTACAGCAAAAAAAAAAAAAGTATGAATGTTTTCATTATTTTTTAAAAAGTCAATTTTCAGTATCACAGTCCTAATGAAGGTTTTGTTAATGTAGTATTATGAGGCAGGTAGATTTCTGAAAACATGTTTTTTGTTTGTTTTGGTTTTTCCTTTCTATTTGGAATTGAGTTGATCTCAAGAATTGACTAACGTTCTTTGATCTTTTTCAAATTATGCTTATGCCTTCTACATGTTCACATTTAATAATTCAAAATACTTATTTCTAAAATCTGATTTTAGAACTGTTGGCACTCAGGGCCCTTATATTTATCT
>PVKS010021789.1:0-34667 GCA_004027875.1 Aplodontia rufa | reverse complement strand
GGGCCTTTTTGTTCTAGTCGAGTCTGCAGCTGATTGAATAAGCACCTCCCTCACACCATTAGGAAGGGCAGTCTGCTTTATGCCATCTGTTGACTTAAATGTTAAACTCATCCAAAATACTTTTACAGAAAGATTCAGTTTGGGTCAAGTATCTGGGCATCTCCTAGTCAAGTTGATACCATCACAGCGCTTATGGAAATGTGAATTTTACCTTTTCTGGGGGAAATTGTATCAAGCTTACTTCCAAAACAGATGCATAAGGAATTATAAGATTAGCTATAACATAGAAAAATTCAGGTCTGCGTATTTTAATGTTGTGGTATTTCAACTTACAAGGAGTTTTCTTCAGGGACCTTCCCTAAATGTGATAATGTACCTTCATTCCTTCTCATTTGAATGGGGTTCACATGGCATGATAAAGTTCTGTAGGGATGGGATCTTTTGTTTTTTTTAACAGAAAGACCTCATGACATAAAGATGGGGTATTGAATAGGATGGGGTTGCATTTAACTTTTGCCAGTATACCTGCAGATAATTGGCAAAAAGGGGGAAAGTATTCAATACCAATTTAAATAATATCAGCAATTGTGTTTGATATTCCTGTCGATGGATGTAGGCTTCTTAGTAAACCTAAGAAGATATGGGATATGGAAACAGGAGGCAGCCTTGTCCTCCTGAACTCCTTAGTGTGATTAACCTATTCTATCTGCATTCAAAAATATATGTCTACTAAACTATACCAGAAACTTCATCTGATCCTCAGTTGAAGAAATAGCTGCCTATGCTAATACAGAGAAAGTCTTTGTCAGATCTCTTAAGAGACTGTACCATGCCTGAATCTGTGAGGAACTGAAGAGATTTCCAAGGGCCTCTCTAAGCTCCAACTTAAAATTTATCCCTAATTTAAGATGGCACTGAGCTGCCTTTAGTCTGGGATTGTGGCTTTCATAAGAGGAAATCTTGGGGCTGAGGATATAGCTAAGTGGTACAGGGGACTGTACTTGCCTAGTATGGTGTGGTCCTGGATTGAATTCCCAGTACTGGGGAGGGGAGGGGAGAGGGAGGAGGGAATGTTAATAGTCCTTGTTGTCAGGAACATCATGGATTTACATTTGCTCTGTTCAAAGAAAGTGTTCCCCTATCCCCCTGCAGGGTATGGTGAGGATTGCAAATTGAGCTTCCTATTGTGTATGTGGGCACAGGAGAGTGAGCATAAACAGTTTTGTTTTTTTTTTTAAGAACTATCCTTGAGAGTAAAACAGGCATGTACTGTCTCTCTTCTAAGTATGTGAGGTATTCACAAGGTTGTGCTCCTTATATTGGATTTATTTAAAAATATAAATAAGGTAAATTGAATAGTACACTATTAATGAGTAGGTCATATAAGTTATTTTTAGAGAAAAGAAATTTATAAAATAGAGATGCCTTGATTAGAATTTAGAAAGCCTTCATTTTATTAGCTTGTCCCCTCCTTACCTAAGGAGAGGAGATTCCTAGGGGATTTTGTTGGACCTGGTGGGCATAGGAGGTGGCAGGTTAGCACCTACTCTTTGACAGGCTGTTGACCCTGGGTAGATAGTGGTAAACCACACACCTGTCTTGTCCTGATGATATCCAATGTATGTGCTTGTGTTTGGGAAGTAGGAATGAACAGCAAGTATGTAGATGGAAAAGTGATGGGATGTGATGAGATTCACTAATGAAGTAAAAGATTAGTGTAATGGAGTGACATGGTGCTCCTGAGGGGCTGCTTTAGATGGGTGGTGGTCAGGAAGCCCCTCCCTGAAGAGAGAACATTCGAGCTGAGAGACCTGAGTGATCTAAAGAGCCCTGATTTAAAGATGCAAACATTTCAGACCGAGGGAAAAGCAAGTGTACAGTCCTTAATGTGCAAATGGTAACTAAGTACCACTCACTTTGTTAGAGTTGGTCACTGTTCAGTACATTCCACGGTACCACACAAGGCGAACCTGGCAGAGGTCCCTCAGGAAGTAGGACTTCCCATTACTAAATGGTCTCTCAAACAAACATTGCACGTTCAAGAATTCTGAGTGGAGGGCATTGTGAGGAGCTGGGGAAGAATGAGGTATGGAGTAGAGCCTGGGAACCCTGGACATCATCGGTGGCTCATGGATGCCATTGCCCGAGGTGAAAAGTAGGCAAGAGGGAGAAGGAAATGGCTTTCTGCCCTGAGGTCAGACTTTCCCCAACTTAGAAGAGATGTAGAAATAGGGGAGGAAACCTTGTTGTACAGTGACCTGCTGTCTGGTAAATAAGATCTAACATGCTTTAATCTGGCTGATCTAATTAGGAGGTGCTCATTGAAGAGAGATGAGTATAGGGATTGAGGATGACAAGCCTGGTATCCCTTACATATTCTCCTATCCAGTTTAAGGATGAGGAAGCCAAGCACATGATGGATAAGAAACTTTCCCTGGGACTGGAGTGGTTCGGTGCTTGCCTGGCATGTGTGAGGACTCTGGTTTGAACCCCAGCACCACGTACACAATGAAATGTTGGAGCAACAAAGGCCATATGAAAAACTAAATTAAAAAAATTGATTATCTCTCTCACCGTCTCTCTCTTTAAAAAAGAAACTTGCCCAAATAAAGAGCAGAAATAGCATTTAAAAACAAGTCTGATTGACGCAAAAGTGGATCAGAATGCTATTTTTACAGATTAGGAGCAATCAATGAATTTTTCATTCTTGTGTCCTAAAAGATTTTACTTATCTCCCAGAGTAAAATCCTGTTGTATTGACCCAATTAATTTCATCATTCTAACGTTACTTCAATATTTACCTTCAGTTTTGGAATCCTGGTAAGGAAACTGTATATATAAAATAACATATCATATATGGAGAAAGTATATATCTATAACTCTCTCTATATCTATATATTTTTTCCCTTTTGGCAAAAGTCCTGTAAGGAAATGATGATGTTTCTCTCTTTGTGTTGAGAAGTTGGAGGCATTCCATTGTTCAGTCTGTTTCCATGGACAGGATTGACATTAGTCATAAATGGTGTGATTATACTACCTATGCTGCTCCATGGAAGGGCCAAGAGCCAAAAAATATTCCTTTTGTACCTCTTTGCTTTCATTCTCAATCTGTTTCTCTCTCCCTCTTTCTCTTCTCCTCTGCCTCTCCTCAACCTCTTACTGACTACTTTTTGTTCTTCCCATATATAGAAGGTTAACTTAGGAAGTCCGCATTATAATTATACAGTTTTCCTTTTCAGGAGACAGGTTTGCAACCAGTGGAAAAAATATTCAGTCTCTACGTGTAAGTGTAGTAAATATTTTAAAAGTACTTTGAGAGAATGTACTTTGAGAGAATAGAGACTCTTAATGATAAATGTCCAAATTTATGATTGGTTATCTATTTTTTGGTTTCAAATATCAACTCTTTCTGTTCTCAATTTTCAGTTTCAGTTTTAAAATATGTAGTAACTTCTCAAGTGTGAAAACACTGAGATGAATGGTATTTGAGACTAGGGTCTACTAAATAATTATTTTATGTCTACTTTCATGAGCTTCTTTGAAGGAAAATCAGTCGTATGTGAAACTCATTTTTAACTCTGAAAAGCAAGTGCTTATGATGTACCAACCATTGTGCATGT
Organism: Aplodontia rufa; assembly: GCA_004027875.1. Lineage (NCBI taxonomy): Eukaryota > Metazoa > Chordata > Mammalia > Rodentia > Aplodontiidae > Aplodontia > Aplodontia rufa. The sequence continues at coordinate 31,047 of PVKS010021789.1, read as the reverse complement.
TTTACAAAGATCATCTCATTTTTTTGCTCACAACAGTTTCATTAGATAGATATTGGCATTTTATTCAGACAAGAAAATTGAAACTTGGGTCAAATGATTTACTCAAGGTTGCACCAAAATTTCGTGCCAGAGGGTGGATTTGAACCCATATCTGTGTAATTCCAAATCCTGGACTGGTCTCCTGAAGAGCCTTAGTTGGAATCTAAGTAGTGAAAATGTGGCTGTCTTTGAAGAATCTGGCTTGGGTTGAAAGAAGGTATAATTCTAGTCATCGTGATAAGATGTAATAAAAGTTATGACTAAGACCTGAGGCCCTGCCATTCAAGAGTCTAAAGATTTCCTTTTAGTTAACATTGCTAAAAATTATCTTATAAAACACAGTTTTATAGTAAATTTCTAGAGGTTTCTAAATTTGGAGATGTAAACCTCTATGAACATTGAGAAACTGCTTCAAGCTTAGAAGGGGATAGAAATGAAAGGGAGAAATGAAAAAGATTCAACTTAAGGAAAAGATAGAAAGCTAAAACATCTTATGAAAAGTAATTGGAAGTATATTTCAGTAAGGCGCAGGAATGGAAAATACACTACTGCCAAAGGGGACTGAAGCCACCACCTGTATCAGATCATTTGGGTGCTACCTAGAGGCCACAGCCATAGGCGCTCTATAAATTTATGATAGTGGCCATGATGATATGTAAGGAGGAGGTGCAAACCTGAGGAAAGAAAGTGAGTTTCATTACACCATAAATCCAGGAGAAAAATATTCTCTCTTCATGTGTTGAGGGTGAAATTATGCCTCGAGTTCTCTATTTCATTTGTCATACCATATTCCCATCAAGGAGCAACCTGGAGGGAGTTTATGTGAAGACCAAATAAATGAGTATATCACAGAAATGTCAACTAATAGGAAAGTCCATTTGACTTACCTTTTTGCTGTGCATTGACTTCAAGAAAGGAAAGAAGAAAAGAAGAACTGGAGGAAAGGAAAAGGTTTTCTAAAGAATTCGTTAAGTGGTAGGATTTTGCAGGGTTAGAATGGGTTACATGGGCTCATGTGCTTTCCTGGTGGAGCTGATAGGAATGCCATTTTGGAAAAGAAATGGATCCTTCTTGTTTGATAGCCTCATGGTTTGAATCTCCTGTGCTGTTGTCTTTGGAAAGAGCAGTCCAATCAGGGAGCCAACCTACTGAGCTGTGACCCAAACATAAAGGAGTGCTCTGTGTGCAGAGGATTCACTCATCTTATGCCTACTTAGAATCAGCACCAGGGTGAGACCTCCTCCATGCCTGAATTATGCCAGTGACTGCTGTTCAGGTGGTGCCCTGATTGACACTGCAAACTTGGAAAGAAGAGACCCAGATTTTCATGTTTTTCTATATGAGATTCCAAAGAGTTTTATGCTTATGGGTCAAATGAAGTCAGATTCAGACTAAAGTCCAGCACATTTATTGTGTATCTGCTCCGGACCAGGTTTCATGGATGATGCTTGCATTATTACCTTATTTAATCTAAACAACGGCAGGTACCTCTATTAATAAATACATTAAAGTGATGAAATACTAGTGTTGAAACAGTGGCATAAACCCTGCTGGAGAGTTTATGACTACACTCCCTCACCTGCCTGATGATGCAGTGATGGAGAATGATAGCTCCTTAAAGACAAGGTGGTTTCAATACCCAGACATCTGCATGTGGACTTTCCATTACATCCTTCCTTTAGCCTCTCTCAGTTGTTTGTTTTCAAATATTTACTGTCAGCTTGAGTACACAAAGCTCCATTCCTTGCACCCTACAGGTGATTTAAGTGATCTTCACTGGCAAGTTTGACTACCTGCAACGTTTGCCGTAAGCTCTGGCTTTAGAATTCAAATTCCCTCCCTTAAGATATGTCTTTATTTGTGAACAGGCTGTTTGGATCTTTGGGACTGCTTTGCAGTTTCATTTACTGTATAAGTATGCGTATTTCTGAATCGTCCATTCTGTCTCATTGTTTCACACATGCCGTTGCTGGTACATGTTTTTTAGTAATTTTAATTTACGAATATATAACATATTGGATAGAAAGGTGATGATCTTTTAACATAGCTTCAGGTTCCTTTATGTTTTTCTTTAAGAATACTACATGCTTTATTATGCCATATTGATTTTTTAAATAGAACCCAACTGAATAAAGACATGCAGATCCTCCTTACTCGAGCTGAGGTTATTTCTAGCTTTTGCTGGATGATTTGTGTAGTGAAGCAAAAGTCGAAAAAGCTTATGACTTTCTGAATATCTTATGCTAAAAGCTTATTGTACACATTACAAGGTTCCTCTTTTCTTTTCTTCTAATATCTTCATTTTAGATTTATTGCCAGTAGTTTAAAAATGCATCACAATGTAACAATCATTCTCTCCCAGTGTACCTTTTATGTATTTGACACTGACACTTTGTTTTTCCATGTTTTCATGTAAATATTTTTAATTACTCAAGTAGTCTGTGAGGTTGGTCTTGACACTGACCTGTGAATTAACTGATGGCATTTCATTTAAAGCAGACAGAGTCCTAGAAAATTTATGGGATGATCAAGTTCATTTCTGGAGTAGTATGTTTTTATGACATTTAAAGGAAACTGAAGTTTAAAAACAAATGAATAAACATCACCTTCAAAGGAGATTCATATAACCTAAATGAATCCTGGGGCTCCATGTGATTGATTCTGTTTTCAGATTGTATAGCAAATGAAATAATTGAAAAATAACTCTCAGCTTTACTCATGTTGCTCCAAGAACTTGGGAGAATTATCTTGTGCATCACACATGGTAACTCTTCTTAATATCGTCTTCTTTCTTTCTCTTCCTTTCCGGTGATCTTTCCCTCTGCACAGTTCAAGAATCAGGTACTTTCTGTCTCTCCCTTTCAATACTTTACTCTCAAATAGCAACCCCTTTCTCTTTAGTCTACATCCATACACTACTTCCCTCTTATTTTCTTTCCACTTTTCTAGTTTGGTTTTCTTATCATTCATATAATTTTTAAACAGTAATATTTCTCTTAGAAAGTGGAAAAAGGGAAAAGCTGTGCAAAATGAATTTCTTTTGTGGGGAATGGCAGACTTGGAACTCTAGCATATGACCAACTTTTTCTTTATTACACTTACAAAATATTAAACATAACAAGCATTAACTTCATTGTTACTACTAATCTGGGAATAGAGAATTCATTCCTTTGAAAATTAATTTCACATACAGAGTGAATTTAATAAATAGGAATGGTAGAAGCCAAAAAGAATGGAATTCATTAATTTGGGACAAATATAGAGTAATATATCAGAAAAAATCCAGTAGATCGCAAAACTGCAACCTAGTGAGCAGGCATCCTTAGGGAAAAATGATTAGGAGGTCACAGAGGAACTTGAATAATAAGGCAGTTATGTAGCAATAATGAAGACCAAGTGAATTCAAAAATAAATCAAGAGAAATGGGGGAAAAACATTAATCTTCACATTAAGTCTGGTACAACATTTTTTAGTTCTTTTGCTGATTTTAAAAAGATTCAGGGAAATTCCAACTAAGTTAGGAGAACAGTCACAGATATAATTAATCACATTAGAAAAGAAAAAGCTGAAGTATGATTTTTATGAAACAGGATGGAGACTAATAGCTACCTCTGGGTCTTCACTGTCACATTATAAAAACTGATTCATGTCATAGAGAGGCATATTTAGTTAGTCACTGGAAAAAGTTATCACATGACATTAAAACACAGAAAACATTTAAAAAAATAGACAATGTGTTGAATCACATTCTGGGGAAGTCTTAAGAAACAGTTTTCATTCTTGGCCTCCTTTAACTGTGGAGGCAGAAGCAGGAGTGCTCTTGGTATATGTGTAGAGTTTTTTCCTTTCCAGAGTCAATCATTTTTATGAAATACCTGAAGAAGTCTATTCCCTAAGACAGCACAAAATACCCCCTGTCCTCTTTGATATATGTTATTTATTTCTTATTTCTGGACCTTTTTACTTTTTATACTTCTGGCAAGTTCATCAATATTTTAAATTAATTACCCAATGAACATAATTTTTTTTCTGCTAAGTCTGTCTAATTTAACACTTGGAAAAATCAGAATTGTTGAATACAGTTCTATCACACATAATATACAACATACTTTTCTGTTATTTATAAGGTATTTGCTAGGATCTGTATTGCTCTAGAGAAAGTTGTTTCTCCAATAAAATTTCCTAAATCACAGTTCTCCTTGCTGTATTTTGAAATTATTTGCATGTCTTTTAAGTACATATCCAAGATCTATTTTTCAGCACTACCTCTCTCTGTTGATAACATAGAACCTACCTTAACCCCAGTGTGACAGGATATAGGTAGCCCAAACTAACATTATCTCCTAGAAATGTACCACAATCATGTACTTTGCCCAGAACCTGTTTTTATTACCTTTCTTGGATGAGAAGAGAAGGATGACAATTGTGTCATTCTCTCTTGCTTATCATGGTGTGCTTGTATCTTTCATTAATGCCAAGAGAAGGGATTTCATGACTGGCTTCCCTTCATTTCATTTCAGACAAGTGCAGGGTTTTTACCATGCTTGCAAGAAATTATGCACAGTGCATTTGGAGAACAAGCCTGTGCTATCAGTAGATAAGTTTTTTGTTATCAAAGTGTCCCTACTGTTGGCCTTTTCAATTTTAATGTGGAGAGAAAATGCTCAAAAGTTTCAAAATCCAGCACAAGAACTTGTAGACCCAAGGAAGTTTCTTCTGGTTACTTGAGAGGGCAAAGTATTTCCAAGACATGTAGGGCTGTTTGGTTCACACTCATAGACATGAGAAGTGTTGCCTCTGGGTGGCATTTGTATGGAACAGTGATGGTGGTGGCCGTCCCTCTCTAGCTGTGTTTCCCCTTAGCTTTCGTCCACAGGCAGATTTGTACCTTGATGCTGTTAACCTTGTCTCATTTCCTGTGAAGGACTACAACACTTGCCTTGTGAGGCTTTGAACGACCTGAATGCTGCAGGCATGGCTTCATTTCAGCCCCAAATGGAGAATTCTCTCTGGTTCCTCTTTAGCTTGTGATTCCCCATCCTAGCTCACCACCACATTGCCTGGAGAGCTTTTCCACTCCATTCCCAGGGGAATCATAAGCCGTGTTCCCTTCCTTCCTTCCTTCCTTCCTTCGGCCACATCTGATACTCAGCCTGACTTTGGATCCCTCACCACAGGGCACTCAAATGCAAATCTTTGGTGCCTCAAGGACAGTGTTCTGCCTGGTACATCTGATCAGTGTGGAGATTAAGAGTGCTGGAAACCTTAAAACTTAAAGAGGTACTTCAGTGGTGTTAACTTTTAATTGCGATGACACTAAAATGCCTTAGTTCAGTAACTTAAAGGAGGAAAGATCTTTTTGGCTCATCATTTCGGAGATTTCTGTCCATGGTCTCCTGGCCCCATTGCTTTGGGCCTGAGGCAAGGTCAGATATCATGGGGGAGAGTGCATCTTAGAACAAAGCCACTCACCTTTGAAAGCTGAGAAGGAGAGAGAGAGGGATATGGAGAAAGGAGGGAGAGAGAGAGGAAAGGAGGAGAATGGGAGAAGGGGATAAGGACAAAATAAACCCTTGAAAGGCATACACTTTCCTCTAACTAGGCCCCAACTCCTGAACTTCCAGTAGTGCTACCAGCAGGGAACCAAGTCTTGAGGCTTTGGGAGACATTCCAGATCAAATCTGTAATATATGGAAAACCGTGTCTTCCCAGCTGGGATAGACAGCACAGTTATAGGTGTGCCTCTCTGCTCCTGGATAAACACTTGGATGGTTTAAGCTAATGATTTCTCCTTAACATGTCTGATTCATGTTAACTGGATTTATTGCTTTTTTTTTTTTTAAGAGAGAGGGACAGAGAGAGAGAGAGAGAGAGAGAGAATATCAATTTTATTTAGTTTTTCATGTGGTTTTCATTGCTCTGAGACTTTGTTGTGTATACGGTGCTGTGGTTTGAACTCGGGTTCTCGCGCATGCCAGGTAAGCACTGTAACTGCTGAGCCCCAACTTACTGCTTTTCAGTTTATGTGGACTTTGATTTTTTTGAAATGTCTGTTTCCTTTGCATAGCAAGGGGAAAATGGTAGATTTAAAACTCAATTTATTGTCTCTAGATTCTTTAATAGGCTTAAGTGACTTTTTTATCTGTAATTTGAATATCAGAGGTTTTAGAATATGAAAATGGCACATATATCTTGAAAAGAAGCTTTTGGGTCCTTGACTGCCTCGTTGATAAAATGTCTCTGGCTGTGGAAAGTGTCACAATATGTGAATGAAAGCTCATGATTTGGATGTCATTTGGACTAAGCTAGAAAAGAAGTCACACTCTGAATTTTTTTTTTCTGGTGGGAGATCAATACTGTCTAGACATGGTCTCATTAGGAGTTTCATTGACTGAGGCAGATTCCTGTAATCTGGGCGGCTGGTGGGATATTTGTGTTGCTCATTATTACAGAGAACTCCAGATTCACTGGGGTCAACACTGTATCCCAGAATCATTTCATTCAACTGTGCAGTTGGCTTCGAGGACAGAAAATGGCCGCTTGTGACTTTGTCAAGATTCTGAATTGTAGAAGTTTTTGGAATTGCTCTCCAGGATTCTAGCATGCTTGGTGGCAATTGCATAGGGCACAGAAGAGTCCTTGGGGCATTTAAATTCCCTGTGGTCTCCCAAAGTAAAACCAGAGGTATAAGTTCAACTCACATCTGAAGTCTGTAGCCTATGAAAGTCAGATCTTTTCTATAAAGCAATCTTTCGATTAACATCTGTAAAAAATTTCTTAATGTATGGAATGTAAAAATTGTTCTTTTTAAAAAATGTATTCAGTAGTTTCCTCATTCATGGAACAATTTCACCTATTTGACTATATTTTTAAATTGAGGAAGTTTGTAATGTTTTTTTGCCTAGGATCAGAGCTTGAAAACCCTGTGTGCTCCTGTTAGGCATTCAGACTGTTGGGCTTGCTGCTCTGCATGGAATCTTAAATCCTTCATTTGCGGTCACTTGTTGGCATTTTGCAATTGAGTGAAGCAATGTCTGAGCCACTGGAGGCCAGAGGTGGCCCAGCCCAACCGGGTTTCTGACAGTGGAATAAATATCTGTTATTTGTCCGTTGTCTTTACTTTTCAACTTTGGGCAAGATGAGCATAGATTTTGAGAAATAATGCTGATTCTACAAAGCAATGCTCATGATAAAAGATCTCTTTCTGAGAATTTAAGTGTTCCAGTAGATTAGCATTATTGATCATTCTCTTTCCACATAGTCTACAGATGATTTTAGAATCCTGAAACTATTATTCTCCCTTGTCTAGTGTAATTACCAGAACAAGGAATGATCTAATTAAAAGACAACAAGGATGTGTTCTAATTGTTCTAATAAATTATGTTAATACACAGTGCATTCAGTTGCTTTTCAACAAGAATTTATTTAATAGATTGAAAGCTTGTCTTCTAGTGCCACACTCTTAGCTTTCATTTGTTCTAAATAAGATAACCTACAATAGGATAGTTAAGTACTCAAAAATCTGTCATATCATTTAAGAGAATCTCAAGTTCCATGTGGTAAAAACTATTGAAGAATTAGATTTTGGGTTCTTTAGATGAAATCGTGATCCCAAACTGAAAAGGGTAAAATAAATATGGATAGTCTAACGTAAAAATAAAACACAGACTGATGCAATGAAAGTCATAGATGTTTTGTTCCCCCATTATCAAGTATGGTGAGTGCTGTATGATAACATGATACTAGTATAATTGAATTTAAGTAAGTTTAGACACTTTACACAGATATATCTTACATCACGTTGTACGTTGTATGTATGAGATGGAGCCCTTGGTTAAGTCATGCCCTGCTGGGGGCAAAAATTCAGAATACATTTTTTGTGTCTGTTTGTTTGGTACTAAGGATTGAACCTAGGGGTACTTAAAGGCGGAACAACGTCCCTAGCTTGCTTTTCTTCTTCTTCTTTTTTTTTAATTTTAAATCTTAAGACAGGGTCTCTCTAAGTTGTTTGGGGCCTCATTAAGTTGATGAGATTGGCTTTGAACTTGTAATCCTCCTGCCTCTGCCTCCCAAGTCAATAGGATTACAGATGTCTACCACTGCACCTGGCAAATAAATAAATATCAAAATACTTCTGATAGGGTGCCTGTTTTTCTTCTGAAAAATGCTAGTCTCCCTATTTATTTGAACCTAATTCAGATGTAGTTTGTTGCATAATTATCTGGGAAAGGCCTGAAGGCAGTACAGAAAAGGATGTCACAAAGTATGTGTGTGGGGCTGTGTAGAGAATGAGGGACGTGTACAGTCAGTTTGAAATAAATCTGACTGCTCTTCACCTGTTTGAGAAAAGGTGACTCCCAGATAGGTTTGAACTAATAGCTTCCTTCAAATAACAGACCTTTGGAATTTAATTAACAAGCTAACAGATAGGAAGAGATCTTAGTGCTTACTTGACAAGACTTATTCTGGGAAGCCTGAAAGGTATTTCTGGAAAGGACACTTTCTCACAAGAAAAACTGGACACTGTGGGAACAAGTTTCTACTTTTGAAAGACTGATTCATTCAAATGAAGAAGTTCATCGAAGACAGGGTGTTGGCACCCATGCAGATTCTAATCTGTACTCATGAAGTTAACTGCAGAATTGCAACCATAGAAGCTGGGCTTGGTTGAAGAAGCTGAGCTCTTTATTCCCTGCCTGCTAATATTTTAGCTCATTCTTCACTTTTGAAGTGGAGCTTTCATGTTTCTTTGCTCTGTTTTTTAAATTTGCTGTTTCAAACCTGAAGAAACCTCACCCCCAGGTCTAAATTAGATCCATCCCCCACATGGATCTTGCCCTCTTTATTCTAAGGCAAGGACAATTGATTGCCTCTGAGAGGCAGCACGAAGGAGGCACTCCTTCCTTCTTAATAGACTGGAAAGGAACTAAAGTGGTTAAGTTAACTAACCCTCATGTTATCACAGAAACACCTTTCATTATGCTATTTTTTTCTATCCTTTTTTGAAATGATATTTCACCAAAAGTGTGATACCAGTTCTCAAAAGCGATCTGCATCTCTGCAGAGGCAGGAATGAGTTGCATTTCTATCCTGGAATAGACTCTGAATGCTCCTTAGGAGGAAAGGAGAATATGTGGCAGGGCAAAGGGTCAGCATACTAAAGGGGCCTACAGAAGGCCCTGAACCCTGCAGGTCTCTGAAAACGGAGTGCTTTTGGAGCAGAGTGTGAATATAACATACATAAATCTTAATTTTTTTTCTCATCCACTGGTATTGGAAATTTTTCATTGAGTAAAGAATCCAAAACATTAAGAAATATTAATGTTTTGATGAAATATGACAAAAGACAGGGACTTGAAGGCTGAAGGAAAACTGAAACACTTGGGTGCTGCCATCTGGCCATGATATCAGTGCTCACTGCTTCGCTCATCCGTTACAGAGATGCTGAAATCACGGGGCAGGCAGGACAGAGGGTGTTTCAGATGGAGCTCGGAATCTAGGGATGCAGCTGAGACTTCTGTCTTTATTGGCCATTAACACATCCTGCCAGTGCATAAACTAAATCTTGGTACATATTAGACTAAAGATAATGTTAATAACTCATTGAAATGCTACTTTAAAAAGCAGGTTACAGTAGCCATCATTGCTTTCAATACCATTTTCACCAGTTTTGCCGAACGGCTCCCGCTGGTCCACAGAATAGAGTCTGAGCCCGAGGCCCCGGGTATCCTCCTCTGACTTCGTTCCCATTTTGTTCCACTTGCTTCTGCAGAAGTGCTGAACTTCAGACAGCTCTTAGTTCTTACAGTTTCCTAACTGTGTCACCTTCTCTGATTTTCTCTCTGCCTTTGTGTTGCTTCCCTTCCACCTGGGAGCCCCTCTTACTACCCAGCCTCTGATTCTGAGCCCAGTTCATGCATCTTCTCTGAGAAGCCTCCACGGAGTGCTGCTGCTTCTCCCCAGCTCAGCATCATGAGCATTGTTCAAAATAAATGCATTATTGTGCTTCTCACATGTTATTGTAATCATGCTTACATGTCTGTTCCTCCTGTCAGAATCAAGTTCCCTGTGGCCTGGTGACATTTCAATTGAATAGGATTCAGTCTACTATACCTTTTCTTAGCTTTCCTACAGGTATAGTTTTGAGTTTGTGTTGAGACTCGGGAGCTTGAAAGTTTCCAGACACAGACTGAAAATACAGTTTAGCAAGAAAGAGGGGAGTCAAGACCTTCTTGGATGAAGGAAAATGAAGAAATTGTGTCAGCAGAGCCACCTTAAGAGAATGGCTGGAGATAGCTATCTAAATGGAAAAGACCTGATTGAAAATGAAATCCTGGAATCGTAGCAAGGAAGAAGAGGCAAAGAACAAAGATATTGATCCTCTTGAGTTTTTTCTTTTATTATTATTGGTACCAAGGACTGAACCCAGAAGCCCCTTCACTACAGAGCTACATCCTTAGTCCTTTTAACTTTTTGAGACAGGGTCTCACTAAGATAGTTGGGGCCTCACTAAATTGCTAAAGCTGGCTTTGAACTTGCGATCATCCTCTGCCTCACCTCCTCAGCCACTGGGGTTACAGCTATGTGGCACCACGTCTGGCTCCTCTTGAGATTTCTAAATAATGTTTAAAGGTTGAAACAAATTATGATACTCTGATGTGGCAAAAGAATAATTTAAGATAATTGTTTTATTGGGGGAGAGTAAAGGGCTACACTTCATTCAAACTGATAAAATGATACCAGCGATCGGAATAAGTTGTGAATACGCAACTCGATAGCTAGTGCACCCACTGAAGCTACACAAAGTTATGCACTCAGAAACACACGGGGAGATTAAAATAGAATCCCAAAAATGTTTAAAATAGCCTCCCCAAAAGTGTGGAAAATAGAAAACACACACACAAACAAAACAAAATCAGAGAACAAATGAAAAACAAAATATAAAATGGCAGGAAGGTCTTCAAATATTGATTCATTCATGGTAAAGTTAAATGGTCTAAATATACTACTTAAAATACAGAGATTAGCAGAGTTGTTCAAAAAACAAAGCATACGCTTCAAATATGCTTCAAGTATGTTTCAAATATAAAGAGGCAAGTTTAAAGTACAATGAAAAAAGATACATGCAAACTTTAATTTTAAAAAAGGAGTAGGTGATTCTTTTTAAAAGTTAATAGAGGGGCTAGAGCAGTGGCTCAGTGGTTATGACGATTGCTTCGCATGTGCAAGTATGCGAGTTCAAACCCCAGCACCACATACACAACAAAGGGTCAGAGCCACAAAAGCCACATGAAAAACTAAAAAAAAAATTGATTCTCTCTCTCTCTCTCTCTCTCTCACTGTTCCTCTCTCTTAAAAAAAAGTTAATAGAGCTGGTAAATCCCTAGCAAGACTGACAAAGCAAATGAGAAAACACAAATTACCAATATTAGGAATAAAAAGCAGGAATAGATGGGAATTACTTCAACTTGACAAAGAGACCTATAAAAACTAAGAGCTAGTATTATACTGAATGATTAAAAAGCAGAATATTTCCTCTGAAAACATTAAGAAATAAGGAAGGAAGTTCATCCTAGCCACTCCTATTCAACATAGGGCAGGAAGTTCTAGCAAATGTAATTAGGCAAGAAAAGGAAATAAAAGGCATAGTGAAAGGAAGAAAGAAAATGAATACCGTAGGCCAGAAAAATGATTTTCTATGCAGAAATATTTTTTCTGCTATTTAGAAAACAACACACAGAAACACAGTTTTAAAACTAATAAGTTACTTCATTAAGATTGAAGGATACAAGATAAACATCAGAAATATTGTATTTCTGTGTATTAGTAATGAATATGTGGACACTGGAATTAAAATATAATATGACATGTAATCTCTCAAAAATGGGAAATATGGTGATGCACAGCTGTAATCCCAGTGCCTGGGGAGGCTGAGGTAGGAGGATCACAAGTTGGAGGCCAGCCTCAGTAATGTAGTGAGGCCCTAAGCAGCTTAGTTAGACCCTTTCTCAAAATAAAAAAAAAAAGGGCTGGGGAATGTTGTTCAGTGGTTAAGTGCCTTTGTGATCACTCCCCAATATTGCCAAAAAAATAAAACAAAAAAGTGAAATACTCAGGTACAAATTTAATAAGACACTTATCAAACTTGAATGCCAAAAGCTACATAATGCTGATGAAAGAAATGAACAAAAATATAAATAAATGGAGAAATATCTGTGTTAATGGTTTGGAAATCTTTGCATAGTAAAGATAACAATAATCTCAAAATTAATATGCAGTTTTAATGCCATTCCTATTTCAACCCCAGAATTTTTTTTTTCATTTATATATGAGATTTTTCTAAAATTTATATGGAAATAGGAACTGGAGAATCTAAAGCAGTATTGAAAAAGTAAAATAAAATGAGAAAAATCAGCCTACCCAATTTCAAATCCTATTATATAGCTCTTATTCATGAAATAATACATATATAGATCAATGTAACAGAATAAAGAACTCCAAAAATAGAACCGAATGCATATAATAAACCGATTTTTTTTTTAAAAAAAAAGTAATTTTCTTCAACAGAAGAAAAAGGATCTTCAACAAATGGTCCTGGACCTACGGACAAAAAAGAAATCTTGAATTATGTTTCAGACCTTATAAAAATAAGTCAAAATGTATCATGGATTTAAGTGTAAGTGAAGTTTTTAGAAGAAAAAAGAAGAGAAAAATCTTTGGGATCTATGATTAGATAAAGGATTATTAGACTTGAAACCAAAACACAATCCATAAAAATGAAGTAAAATAATATATTGGACTGCATCAGAATTAAAACTTTTGTATTCATTCACTGTTACGTGATAAAGGACTAACTACAGAGTGGAAGATATATTTGAAAAGTACATATGTGAAAAGGATTAGTATTTAGAATATATAAAGAACTCTGAATCTCAGTATAAAGGACCAATTAAAAAGTCAACAAGAGGGGCTGGAGCGGTGGCTCAGTGGTTACAGTGCTTGCCTGGCATGCGTGAGTACACGGGTTCAAACCCCAGCACCACGAACACAGCTAAATGTCAGAGCAACGAAAGCCACGTGAAAAACTCAATAAAAATTGATTCTCTCTGTCTCTCTGTCTCTCACACACTGTCCTTCTCTTAAAAAAAAAAAAGTCAACAGGAAACATTTCACTGTGGAGGTTGTAGAGTGGAAGCTAAGCACTTGAAGAGATGTTTACCATTTTTAGCCATCAGGGAAATACAAATTAAAAACACTGCAATATCACTACATACGTATTACACAATGGCTAAAATGAAACAAAAAATGCTAAATGCTGATGAGAATGAAGAGAAACTGGGTACTCATATATCGCCGGTGTGAATGTAAAACGTTACAGCCACTGTGGAAAATGGTGTGGCGCAGTGTCTTACAAAATTAAACCTGTACTCCAATTAAATGAAAACTTAGGTTCACACAAAAGCCTGTACCACAATTTCCATAGCAACTTTGTTCTAATAGCCCCAAATTGAAAACAACACAGATATCCTCCATTGGATGAATGGTTGAACAAAGTGTGATACATCTTTGGGATGGAATATTAGTCAGCAAAGAACATGGACACATGCAACTACTTACCTGAATCTTCAGGGAATTAGATTGTGGAGTGGAAAAGGCCAATATCAAAAGACTACATACTACACGATTCCATTTGAATAACATCCTCAAAGTGACAAAAGTATACAAATGGGGTACAAATCATTTGTTGTCAAGTAATAAGGAAGCTGATCTTGGAGGGTGGTAGGTTTGGATATAAAAGGGCAGCAAGCAGATCCTCAGGTAGATGTAAATATTTTGCATTTTGTCTACATCGATATTAATATCCTGGCTGTGTTATTGAACAATAGTTTTGGAAGATGTCACCACTGTGGAGCAAAATTGGGTAAAGGGTACATGGAATCTCTGTATATTTTCTTTTTTAGAGAGAGAGAGAGAGAATTTATTTTTTCATCTGATTTTTGTTTTTTCTCCACTTAGCTGTGTGTATGGTGCTGGGGTTCAAAAATGAGTCCTCATAGTTGCCAGGCAAGTGCTCTAACTGCTGAGCCACTGCTCCAACCATGTACTTTTTCTTATAATTTGCATATAAATCTACAATGATCTCAATATAAAAACCTTTATTTTAAAAAGGATAAGTAAGGGTGAACAAAAATAGAGATGAAAATAACAGAATTTCCAGTCATGCACTGAATAATGCTTCTTTGGTCAGTGATGGGCAGCCTGAATGACAGTGTTCCCGTAAGATTTTATCACCTAGTCGGGCCTTAACCCTCTTCTGTACAACAGCTGCATAAAGAGGAAATCACCTAACGACCCAGCGATCAGAACCAAGGAGCGACTGACTGTACCCGTAGACACTGCCTTGAAAGCTGAGAGATTGATTTAGAAGCAAAACACAAAACCCCAAAAGGTGATATCTAAAGTGAGTTCCAGAAAGGACGAGGAATCAGCGGTACTGTGAGTCTGTGCAAGTGGGAGTGAAGGAATGTCAAGTTAATGTGGAAAAAGTGAAGTCCTTGCCTGCCTGCATGGTCTGGCACCTGCCCCTGCCCTCTGCCTGCTTCCCTCCTGCCCTGGAGGAAGACGAGTGGGGTTGAGCCAGCCAACAGCTGAGGATAGAGGCGTGATGACCACAACGGTGGCCTTGGGTGGCAGACTGCTATGGCTTCTCCTTCCAGCTTATGCCTTTACGTCAAGAGACGGGAAGAGACTTTTCCGAGCAGCCCAAAGTAAGAGGCCTAAAATCACCACCAGCGACGAGGGCCTCATGGAAGCCGCTCACACCAGGACCACGCTGCCCGACACCAGTAACGCGGGACGCAGCATTTGGGAGTGGACAGTGAGCAGAGACGAGCAGTGTGGAGACACGAAGGACGCGCGGAATTCTGAGTGCTTGGGAGTGAAGATCCATTTCTCAGGATTTTCATTCCGTGTTGAGATACTACTTTTGGTCTTTTGGGTTAAGTAAAATATATCATTAAAGTAACTTTTAGGATGAAAGGGAGACAATTTCTCCCAAACTAAAAATAGGGGGAAAAAACTTGTAAAGGGCATCAGTGCTTTCATTAATAAATCTAAAGCAGTGTGGTGTCAATTCAGAGGGCGGGATGAGCCAGGAAACAGAGGAAGAGGCACATGTAGATGATTTCTGTGGTCTCTTTCTAGATGGTTCCTGTGGAATTTGAATGCCAGGAGTAGGCAGGCCCTCAGGATGTGCTTATGAACTGTTTCATCCTCATGAGTTGATTTTGAACTCTGGCTAAGACTAACGTAGAACTTGGGGCATAGTGGAGAGGTCTTTTCTGTTTCAGGAGGAGTGCATGCAGCGTTTATGTTCTGTTGAGCAGGTCATCCTGCCTCCACGGGAATCCCAGGGTTGCAACTTAGTAACTATCATTTAGGTCAAAATAATTTCATTCTCTTTGCTACTTTTCATCAGGTGTAAAAACAAAACAAAACAAAAAACTCAAGAATAAAAACAACAGTACTCTTACAGTCATTTTGAAAATCACATGGTTTAATGTAGGAAAAAATGCTTAGTGCCTAACACACAGAAAGTGTTATGTAAATGTTTCCTGTCATTATTAATACTGAGCTAGTGGCTCTAACATTATCTCTAATGCTTAGGACAGTCTTTGAAGTAAAGTCGGAGGGTACCTGTCTTCAGATGATTTGACTACCAGATGTAGGAGTGCACATCTGTAATCTCAGTGATTTGGGAGTCTGCGGCTGGAGGATTAGACGTTTGAGGCCAGCCTCAGTGATTTATTGAGGCTTTCTGCAACTTAGCAAGACCCTGCCTCAAATTTTAAAAATAAATAAATAAAAAGGCTGGGGATGTGGCTCAGTGCAGCTCAGTGGTAAAGCACCCCTGGATTCAATTCCCAGTGCCAAAAAAAAAAAAAAGAAAGAAAGAAAAAAGGTGATTCAATTTTTGCATTGGTGATGGTGCAAAAACAATATGTATTTAATAAAAACCACACTCTGAATTTCGATCTTTTCCCAGGCTAGCGATATGCAGGTGTGACCCTCTCTAGCAGCACTGAGCCTTGGCAGTGAGTTGCAGCTCGCAGTCACGACGTGATCACAAGAGGCAACCAGTACTCTACAGTGACCGTGTGGCTAAGCTAGGATGTGTAGTAGGTGAAGTGTACAGATGCATTTTTGACTTAGACATTTTCAACTAACAATGCATTTATTGAGATGTAACTCCCATCTTGAGTCAAAGACCTTCTGCAGTGTTATCCAAGGCTCAGAGAAAAAAGCTGTTCACCTGGGCTACAGAGTTAGTTCAGAACCGGAGATTTTTGTTATACTATCATGTGTCATAAATCTTAGCACCTTGTTGCTAAAAGAAGCTTTTTAGAACATCCCAGGAGGTTGTCAAACTTGTCTTCAGAGTAGGGGGTTAAGGGACGGACTGGGGGTTGGAAAATCCTCTTTGAATGCTAATCCTACCACTCAGGGCAGCCAGGTGGGCATAGACCATCTGCTCCGTATAGTTTGGTTCTGAAACATCCTCCAAAGATCCATGTGTTCAAGGATTGGTTCCCAGCCTGCAGTGGGAGATGGTGGAGCCTTTTAAAAGTGGGCCTGATTGGAACGGGTCATAGGAGGTGCCCTTGTGGGGGCTGTGGGAACCCTGGTCCCTTGCTCCATCTGATTTTGCTTCCCAGCCACCATAAGGTAGCCAGGCCTCCTGTGCCATGGATTTTCCCCAGGATGTACTGTACTGCCACAGGCCCAAAGCAACAGGGCCAAGGACTGAAACGTCTGCAGCCACGAGCCAAAATAAACCTTTCCTCTTAAGTTGCTTATTACAGGTGTTTTGTCTCGGTGACGTAAAAGTCACACACTATTCAACTTCTTTTCTTTGACATGGCATCCAGACAATTTATTTCTCATAGGTTATTGTGAGAATTAAATCACGTACTATTTGGAAAATCCTTGGCATACTAAGTGCTATGTGATTGTTAACTTTGTATGATTGCAATTTCCATTTTAAATATGAACTAAATCTCAGAGGGAGGCAGTGGTAGAGGTAGGTAGAACTCTAGTGAGTCCTTTTAGTCACTGTCTTCTTGACTTCGCCATCTAATTGGTTGGTTCTCAGTTGTCCTTTTAGAGTCTTTAGACTTGTTAGAGTTGTTAGTGAGGATTTTAGAAGAACATTTTCCAACAGGTTTTTTTTTTTTTTTGAACTGCCAAGTCCAGAGATTTAGGATGTAGCTTGGTGCTGAAGTAATTGGCTCTCTTAGTGTTGCTTTATAAGTTCTCTTTCAGAGTGTAAGGTTGAGAACCACGAGTGATTTTCACATTTTGGTAATTGCTTTATAGAATGGCTTACCTTTTGAAAACATGTTATTCAACTATGATTCCTTCCTCCTTTCCCTCACCATGCCATTTGAGAATTTCCTCGTTATATTTGTGTGTATGTTTATATCTTATTTTCTAAGATTTTCCTTTTAACTGTTTCCTTAAGTGCTATCACTTAATAATGTTTTCTTTTCAGTTTATCAACTTGTTGGGGGAAGTGATGTCCTTGTTAGCACTGAAGAGTTTCATAGGAGAAGGCAGAAATGATTTAGGCGTAAAGACTTTCTACCTGTCGGAGAATTGAGGCGTGATGAAAGCTACTTGCAGAAAGTTGTACACTATTTACTGCTGTTGTGTCATGTCAACCCACAGTACGTGACCAGAGATTAATTCAGAGAGTCTCACTAATACATTGAATGAAACTCAAGAATGAGATGGTTTAATACCACTTTAAATGCAACATTTGTTGTTTTTTTGTGCGTGTGAATTGGATTGATTTGGCCATGAAAAGCCAAAACTCTACAGTGCTCTAATATTGATAAAGTAGATGTCTTCTAAATTGATTTCCCCTCTTCCTGATAGTTAACCAGATAGATTATTTTATAGCTTTATTTTCTTTGTGTGGAGGGAACAAAAGGACTAGAAAGGTTTTTTTTCTTTCTTTTCTTTTTCTTTTTTGTTTAAAAATAACTGAGAACATTAGGAAATGGAATCATAAATATGTTTCCATCCTGATACAGAAAAGCTTAACATTTTCCTCTGTTCCTCAGACATCAGTTAAAACTCTGGCCCTAGTCTTGTTTATACTAGCACTCCAGGAAGAATGAGAAATCATCTATTATAAAGAACTCACTCACAGAAATTGCTTGTGATATTGTCACCTGAGAAGAGGTGTTGCCAGAGAGAAGGGGAAGGATGGTCCTTGGCATATGCCTTGGGAAAGAATGTACCTATCAGCCACAGGCATAGGCAGGTTTATTTAGATAAGTAGATAAGAATTCAAGAGAGAATGAGGGTGAACTTGAGAAAGACATGTTTTGAGGTAAGGCAAGGATTATGCATTCAAGAGAGGAGAATATGGGCCATCTTAGGGATGAGAAATATGTTTTGGGGATTCCCTGTCTTATGGAGCTGGGCCTTCTAGGGAAACCGAGGTAGTGCAAAGACTCCCTCCAACCTGATTCTGGCAATCAAATAAAAAAGATTTCAGACATTTCTCTCAGAATAACAGGAATGAGTATTGAAGAGGACACACTCAAAGGAAAGACTGGGTCCTCTCAGAGAAGAGAGGCACAATGTGCCTCTCCTGCACTCCAGTTTTATTGGGAATTTCAGATATGTTTCCAGAGAGTCCCACCGGGGTTCACCTCTTGACTTTTGGTTGACAGCAAGATGGCATCAGACTTTCAAGTCCTCACTGTCGTGGCAACTCTAGGTCACCTGGCCCTTGCTCATCAGTTCTAAATGGATTCTTAACCACATGTTCTTACAAATTTTCTGACTAGGAGGAATTATCTTTATCTCCCTGAGTTTCAGGTTCTGGTCTCAAAAGTCTTCCTTTAGGGCAGCTTGGGTTCCTCCCATTAATGTTATTTTGGGCTCATGTTTCCTCTGTGGGTATAGGTTCCTTGCTGAGGAATGTGATACAGCCTATTCATGTAGGCCAGGCACAGCTGCAGGTAAATTGCTTTTTGGAAAAGAAAGCATGTGGTATCAGCACAACAGGGCCATTTTACAGAATTATTCTCTCAATCCCATGTCCCTACTCTTTGCCTCTGTCTGTCCCCTATCACCTGCTCTTCATTTAAAAGAAACCTGGTCAGGGGTGGGTATGGAAAGGTATGTAGGATGATATCACTCCAATGATCTCAAGATATGTTCTGGTGGTTGTGGTCAATCTCCAGGTCCTCAGATTGATGTGCCTTTTATTATTTGATTAATAGCACTGGAAAGTCCCCTAAACTATAGGTTCCTTAAGGTATGATATCTC
Organism: Aplodontia rufa; assembly: GCA_004027875.1. Classification (NCBI taxonomy): domain Eukaryota; kingdom Metazoa; phylum Chordata; class Mammalia; order Rodentia; family Aplodontiidae; genus Aplodontia; species Aplodontia rufa. Next base: position 11,663 of record PVKS010021789.1, on the reverse strand, counting down.
TCTTTGCTTAGTCTATTTATTGGTGGGTTAATTAACAGAGTTCAGGTACATTGACAAATTTCCCAGGAATTTGGGAGTAACAGGCTTAAAGAGAGACTGACATGGGAAGTGACAGCCTGGGGACATATACAAAACTTCTGAATTAAAATATTTTTTTCCCTGTCCTTTTTTTGCGTTTCCTTTCTACCCATTTTTTAAATTCCTTTTATCCTACATCAGCATCTTGCAAAATTCACTCTCATCTCTTGGTTTCCATGGTCCTTCTGTCTGATTGTTAAATCTTCAGTCATTTTTTGAATGCTCTCTGGCAACCTGGATATTAGAGAGAAGTAACTATAAAGGAGGAAAAATAATTTCTTTTTTACCCTTCATGGTTCATGGTTGGGATGGACTCTTGCAACTAATGACTAATTAATAAGAGAAAAACAAATAGAAGTTTAATAACATGTATATCACATGTGATCATGGGAGATGCTCAGAGATACGCATATATCTCAAAAAGTCGCTTTGAGGGGCTGGAGCAGTGGCTTGGTGGTTACGGCGCTTGCTAGGCATGCGCAAGTACATGGGTTCTAAACCTCAGCACCCAGGTACACCACTAAGTGTCAGAGCAATGAAAGCCATGTGAAAAACTCAATAAAAACTGATTCTCTCTCTCTCTCTCTCTCTCTCTCTCTCTGTCCCTCCCTCCCTTCCTCCCTCCTTCCCACACTGTCCTTCTCTCTTAAAAAAAAAAAGTCGCTTTGAGTTGAGGCTCAAATGCCATCATCAGCTGAACCCAAAGGAGAAGGCTGTTCAGGAAGACCCATTACTGCAGTAGGCCCAAGAAAAGTGTGGTAGGCAGGCGTAAGGTTTGATAAGCAGGTTGAAGACCTGCCTTTTCCACTTATTAGAGTCTTTAGTGAGTTAACCATCCTTTCTTCCTGGCACAGAGAGTGGGGGGAGACACCCTTAGAAAAGAAAATCTCCTTTATGGATTTGAATTTTTCTTAAAAAATGGTCTCTTCTGTTTTGTTCTCAGAACTTTTCCTGTGACTTGCGTTCTCTCCGAACAATCCTTATGCCAAAGAGAGATATTTTCTGTGGTATATTCTGGTCTCCAGGAGTCACATTTTGGGGTGGCATAATTGAGTCTCTTAACAAGTTTCACACCCTCTACCCCTGGTACTGGACCTCAACTTGGGACAGGAAGGTTTTATATTCTTTATTTGATCAGGGAGAAGTTACTGAAAGGCTTCCATCTGGAACCACGTCAGTTACCAAGAAATTGCAAAAATCACACTGGACCATTTCCAGATCTCAAAAAATTTGCCCTTGATTCCTCTTTTCCTTTCTCTTTCTTCCCGTCTTCTAGCTTTGAGCAGAATTTGAGACTGCTGACTAAATTAAAGGTAGCGTGCAGGTACTATAGCAAGTAACTATGAATTAGAAGCCTGACCATCTTTAGTAGTGTAAGTTGGTAGGCCTGGGGAATTAACTAAATTTGGTGAAGGCATCTTGGCCACTAGGCATAAAATGAATTGTTTGTCTTGTATAACACCCATGTCTTACTGGAGAAAACATTTCAGTTTATTTTTTTATTTATTGAGCAGGTTGAATCTTTGGGGGATCAAAACCAAAGGTGGGATTAGTGGATTAAAATGTGCGTATTGATTGTAGTGCATTTTTCAAACAAAGGAATAGGTGTTGGGAGGTAAGGGTGAGGGGACAGATCATATCAGTCTCTGTTGTATCCCCAGAGCTTAGCACAGTGCACAGCTTATATTAGGTGCTTGAGACATAGTTCCATAAATTCAACTGTTCTTTGGGTGGTTTTGCACCAACTTTCTTTAACAATGAAGAGGGGCTGCGTACTCCGTGCCTTTGAGTGTTGTGTTCTCTTTCCCTAGAAAGCCATCCTGCTACATACCTTGCTTACCTTCTTCTCCCCCTCCAGGTCTCAGATGTAATTCAGCTCCTCTGTTTGAATAAGTCCTACACTGATCTGCTCCTTTGGGCTTGAAAGGCTACCTTCCCTGTGGGCATCTTGGACTAGTGCCTGTCTCCTTGGATAGCTTTCTTTCAGAAGCTTCTTTGATCACCTTAATACCCTAGCTCCTACCATAGTACCTGATACTTCTTATTGTATTACTCAGTGCATGCTTCATTCCATGACGGAAAGTAACTAATTACTAAACAATGGGATGAGTGGTGCTTTCATTTAATTTTGAATGAAAATGAAAATAATGGATGAAAATTAAGATACTATTAAGCATAGTGGTGATGGTGATGGTGATAGTGGTGGTGGTGAAGGAAGGTGATAGGAACTACCCTTTTTCTTCAAAACATGTACCAGGCCTTTTAAATTTTCTCACAGAATCCTCTAATAACTGTGTTAGGAAGGCAAAGTCATTAACCCCTTTTTACCAAGGAGGAAACTGAGCATGGAGAAGACTGATGACATGGATCGAGTGATGCACCTGCTTGGATTGATAGAGATAGGGATTCAAATTCACGTCCTCAACCACGATATAAAATTATGTTCCTGTGCTGTTTTGCTGAAGCATTTTTGGGTTTATGGTCGGGAGGAATAGAATGATGATGTCCTCGTGAGTCTCAGTGTGACCAGTTACCCTGTGACAACTCAGAAGAGCCGCAGTCCGCTGCGTTTCACTGTGAGGTGTCCACCGTGGTTTTATCCAAAAACAAGGCATGTCGACCTGAAAGCCATGTGGCCCTTCCGTGTTCATGGGGCTGGAATAGAATGTTGTCTTCTCCCATCCTCCTCAGTGCACCGCCCCCGGATGAACACCCTTTGCTGCAGTTCCGTTTAGGAGGCTTAGCACATACTTCATTGGTTCATTGGAAAATCCAGTGTTTATTGCAGTGCACAGCAGCCACATTATGATGATTACTTAGGCAGACAAATTAAATGATTCAGCATGGTAGTAGCTCTAAAAAGCCTAATTTCCATGTGTGGAATCATGTTTATCATCACCCAAATTCAAAGGCACAAAATAGCATAGCACAACTTCCATCGGTAACTTATTCATAGAATTCCCTTTCTACCTTACTTGCTTTCTCTTACAAACCAAACCACATCCCATCTGTAGGCTGAGACACATAAAACAGTAGCATTTTTTGATTGGGGCCACTGAGTTGAGGCAAACGCAGCATTTCATTGGTGCCTTCTTCTTCCTGGTTTCATGTATGTAAAGATTTTGCGATTCCCCAAACTCCGACTGCAGGTCGGAATTTTCACCTTACGATTACTGAACTCTCCTGAAAGATTTGTTCCTTTGTGGCGTCTCCCTCCAGGAAAACAAGGAACATCCTTTGCAATTCCAACACCTTTAAAGAATGACCTCCTGAGCTCAAAGAGAGTCTTTTGATTATTAGTGACAAAAGTGAATTATCCTAAAGTGCACTCTTTTCTGAAAGCATAGAATCCATTTTGCAGGAGGAAAACCTAATCTCAAGCCCTAGAACATGTAAGGTTAATGGCTAACTTGCTGCAAGGAGAGAAATAGGAAAAAGCAAAATTGCTAAATCTGCTGAAAAACTAATCAAGCATATTGTTCCCTTGATTCTAGAAAATTGCAGTGAGCTTTTAGAAAGGTTGGAAAGATGTCCATGGTGCGCTTTCGTTTACTTTGTTGTAAAGGTGTATTCCTCCTTCCCTGAGGTGTCCACATTTCTAGGGGTGTGTGGGGATGTGCTGAAGACTATGGCTATTGGTGATATTCTGATGTGCTCTGGCAGAGTTCCTTGTCAGTCCAAATGACAAATGTTCCCTCTGATGGATGTATTTATATTCAGTCCTCCAAGTTGAGACAGCCTGGAAGGAATTACCATTGGTCTCACTAGTTACTAAAATAGAGTTGTGGGGCTGGAGTGTAGCTCAGAGGTACAGCACTTGCCTTGCATGCACGAGACCCAGAGTTTGATGCCCACGATAAAAGCAAAAGAACAACATTATCAAAAACTATAGAGTTGGGCATGGTGGTGCAAGCCTGTAATCCCACCTTCTCAGAGGCTGAGGCAGGAGGATCTCAGGTTTGAGGCCAGCCTTTGTACTTTAGTGAGACCTTGTCTCAAAATAAAATAAAAAGGACTGAGGATGATGCTCAGTGGCAGAGCACTTGCCTGGCATGTGCAAGGACCTGGATTCCATCCCCAGCACTGCAAAACAAACAAACAAAAACATAATTTTGAGTTTCATCCTTAAGAAACCAATCACCTATCAATACCTTAAGAGAGCTCCTGAGCTGGTGGTGAACTCCCTTCATTTCCTCCATCCCTCCTTCCTTCCCTCTTTTGTCTGAGTCAAGAAAAGTTTAAAAACATAGACAAACACAGAATGTAGTATAACAAATGTCTTTATTTGCAATAATCAACAATGAGTATCCTTTTGTTTGGTCAGATTTTCTGCCAGTATTGCTTCCTTTTTAAAGAAATTTTTGATGAAACTAAATTTGTTTTTTATTATCATACCTGTCCTTTCTTTCACCTTTTTCTCCCTCTGCTGCCTACACCACCTACCCCAAATTCCCTAATATAAATATGGGCTGATTTGACCAGTCTTTTGTTTATCCTTTCACTTACATACATGTGTATCCTTAGTGAGTACATGCTATTTTGTTTGTTTAAAATTTTCCATTTTTCATTTTTTCACATGACTATATAGTGAAAAATCTGTATCAACACTTACAAAACTAATTAATTCCTTTAAATAGCTGTGTAGTATTCAGTCCTATAAATACAGCATATTCTTCTCACCTATTCCCCTTTCTAGGTACCTTTTAGGTCATTTCCAAGTTTTGTTTTTCTAAAAACAAGTAATAGTCTTTTTAGTGTATGTCTCCTTGTGCATACATTTTTTTTTTAGCCCTGTAGGAAGAATCACTATGCCAGGAGATGTTTGTAGTATCACATGCAATAAACATACTAAAGTTGTTCACCTGAAAAATGTACCAAGTCACGGTCCTGCCAGAAGCAAACCAGAATATTATGGTATTTCTCCCCACATCTTGAACAATAGCGAATTTTGTCATTCTTTTTCATGTTCAGATGGAAGAAAAATGAAATCTGTTATTTTAGTTTGCATTTTCCTCAGATCTATTAAGGATGGACTTCTTTCCTTATGCTCTTGATCTTTGTGGTTTCTTCTTTGAATAATCATTATTTCTATTTGTGTGATTTTTCTTTTTCTTGATTTTAGGAATCCCTTGCATATTCTGGTTACTTATTCCCAATTAAATATATTGCCAGTATCTTTGGTAGGTCTGACATTTGGTATTTGAGAAGATTATTTCTTCAGATTATTCATACAGTTAAATTATTATGGTTTCAGATTTAATTTTGTTTATTATCATGAAGTAGTCTGTTGCAAAACCTTTTGGGTCTACTTTCAAAGTATGCAGCACAGGATTGACCTCTTCTCTCTATCCCCTGTGCTACATGGCAGCACCTTTATTCTCCAGGGTTACAGTAGGGGCATGCTAAGTGGCCTTGTTCTTCAGTTTTCTCACCAAAGAGCAGAGAGACCTTATTAAAATGTAAGTCAGCTCTTGATTCACTTCTGATCAGAACTATGTAATGGCTTTGCACCTTGCTCCAAATAAAACCCAAGTCCTTATTGTGGCCCACAAGGTCCAGCACACTCCAACCCCATGTCACCGTCACTGTTCTTCTCATCTCCCACTACTCTCCCCCTGCTGTTCCAGTCACACTGGCCTCTGCTGTTCCTCTGACACACCATGTTCTCATGCACCTTCTGTTCCCTCTGCATGGAATACTTTTTCATCCAAAGCCATCTTTTTGGCTCTCTTCTGCAGCTCATTCAGTTTTTGCATCTCATTCAGTTTTTACCCCGGTGTGTTACCTCCCAGGGAGATCTTTTCTATTCTCCTTACTCAGAAATGCAACACTCTTTCTAAACTCACTGAGTTCATTTCCTAGGGCTGAAATAACAAAGTAGCACAGACTGAGTAGCTCAGAACAATAGAAAGGTTTTGCCTCACAGCTCTCCAGGCTACAGGTTTGAAATCAAAGTATCAGTAGGGTTGTTCCCCCTGACATCCACAGGGAAACCCGTCCATGCCTCTTCTTAGCTTCCAGTGGTTCCATAGCAGTGCTCACCATTCCTTGTCTTGCAGCTGCACTAGCCTAGTCTCTGCCTTTATGATCACACGGCATCTCCCTGCGTCTCTGTCTTTGCTTGTCCATTGTCTTATGAGTATATCAATCATGTTGGATCAGAGGTTCACCCTATGCCAGTATGACCTCATGTGATGGTTCCAGTCGGCAATGTCCCCTCAAGTGTTGTGTGATCACAGCTTGGTTTCTAGTGCAGCAATGTCCAGAGGTGATCTAGCCTGGACAGTGGATTAATCCACCTGATGGATTGAAAATGTGAGTGGACTACTGGGAGGGGGTGGAAATCTGGAGATAGGTGGGGAAAGGTTGGTGGAAGGAGGTCACTGGGGACATAGCCATGGGGACTGCATGTTGTCCCTGGCTCCTTCCTTTCTGTCTCTCTCTCTGTTTCTGCCTCCCAGCTGCCAGGAGCTGAGAAGCTGTCTTTTACCACTTCCTTCTACCATGATATTCTGCCTTACTTGAGACCCAGAGTATTGGGGCCACTGAGCACGGATTGAAGCCTCTGGAATTCTAAGACAAAATAAAAAGTTCTTCCTCCAAGTTGTTTGAGTCAGGTATTTTTGGTCACAGGAAAAGCTGATGGATACACCTCATCTCTACTTGTTATATCTACATTCTGAGGTACTGGGGGTTGGGAATTCAACATGTCTTTTTTCCTGAAGGGCAGGGGAAAATAATTCAACCCATAATGCTTATCACCTCCTTTCCTACTGTTTTTTCACAGCCCTTAACACTATTTAAGACTATATATCTTATATATTTATATTACTTGTCTCTTTCCCCACTAGACTGTAGGCAGCATTACGTCAGGATATGGGGCTTTGTTCATTGCTGTAAAGTATTAGTGCCTGACTCCATAGTAGGATCTCAGTAAACATTTGCCAAATGAATGAATTCACTCTGTTCAGTTACAGCATTGAGCAGATAAAGTAACATGATATGAACTAAAATAATTAGATAAATTTACCCTTATTCAAAATCCTACTGAATGAATTGGTGTTTATTGTTATAATATTTTTATTTCAATGAAGGGCTTCTGAAGGGAAAGCAGAGGTAGATATCAGAGCAGACAGGAGCTGACCAGTTGGGGAGTGAGTACATTGATATATTGAGTACTCTTATGAGTGGTGAGGTCTCTTTGGTCCCTTTGTCATTCTTCACTTGGGAATTATCCCTCACTGGTAAGATGGACAAAGGGGGTTTTGCTTTGCCTAATATTCTATTCCAGAAACTATATGTATACTTTGTCCTCGTTTATAAAAAATAATCCTTAAAAAATACACCTCTTACATCTTATTATACCCATTTGAAAGAGGCGGAATGTGAGAATCAACAACTGCGCAGCAGTGTAAGTCACAGAGTTAATAATACATTACTAGGAGCTAAACTTGGTCCTAGTGGGACCGAAACCCTGTGTTCCTTCCCTTGTCAGATGGGTTCCAGCATATCTTAGAAAAGGTAGTACAGATGATTTGGCATGGAATGTCACAAAACAGAGAATTATGCTTCCTACCAGCCTCGTGTCAGCCTTATCTTTTTGCACAATGAAAAGTCCCAGTGCCAGTCGCCTAGTTCCTGACAAGGGCCAGATGATGTAGATAGGCCAGCCCTCGACTAGACATCGAAAGGGGCAGAGCAAGGCCTCGTTGTTCTGCTTCCTTTGCATGATCATCTATGAAGCTCTGAAGCTCCTCTGAGCCACATCTCCCCTCTGTGGAGTAATGATGATGCTTAGAGAACTCACACGTGCCTTCATTCTGCCTTTTAATCAGTATCTGTGCAGTCATAGCAGCTCAGTATTTGTGGTAAAATCTAAGTTGTACTTAGAATCTGTCTGGTTCCCGGACAAAATGATCATCTGAATTTCTTGTTTGTGGTTTAGGTATCTTGGGACAACCTGCTGACCTAACCCCTCTACAAAAACTCTGCGTCTAGCCACTGGGACTCCAAGGAGGCAGCTATAGTCCAAAAGGTAGTGTTTGTTTCATTTTAAATTTTTTTTCAAAGGTTATGATCTAATCGAACTGCTATGGGCAAACTATAATAGTATAACATTCGTATGTACATACAAAATAGAACTTTTAAAATGGTAAAATTCAGGGCTAGATTCCCTTGGAGGATTTACCCTCTCTCAACTTCTATTTGTAGCTGCCATTTTAAAACTGGAATATAAATATTATGTCAGTGAAATGAAAGAGTGATGACTTCACGTTCTGAAAGAAAGCTTTGCCTTTGCTTTCCATGGAGTGTAGCTTAACTGTTACCTGATTGACGTGCCATTATATCATTCTACCCCCACCAGACAGTTGCAAATATTTAATAATTTTTATGTAGAAAAAGTAAGGTTAAACAGTTACAGTGTCAAGTTGTTATGTCTTGCAGTGACTTTGAAAATCATGGTGCAATTGAAATGAAATGCGTAGCATCAGGCCTCTGCCATGAGCCATGTCTCCTAAAATGGCTTGGGATCACTCTTGGTAAAAGTAAGGCCTAGTGACGTACAATGGGACAAGGAAGGCTAGATCTTATCAAGAGGTTTGAAGATTAAAAAAAAACTGGCCACTTGCCTTTATACATCTTTGAATGGTGGCATTGGATAAGTTGATTATGTATTTTTTAAGTATCAATAAAGGAGAAGAATTGCACCGTTGAGGGTCAGAAAACAATGCTCCAGAGCACAAGCTTTGGCATGCTGAGTGCTTTGCCCTGAAGGATGTTGGCAGGGCCTCAGAAGCAAAGTATTTTATCCTGCTCCCCTTTCTCCCCAGGCAGGCTTTAGATACCAGAATCCCTTTCCCTCAAAGCCAGCAGTAAAATCTAGCTGTGAAGAGCTGGCCACGCAGACATTCCCTGACCTACGTTGTCTGACAGCAGATCATGAGGCCCTCACTCCCCAAGGGGCCCTGCTCTGTAGGCGGGGAAAAGGAATGCCACACAGAAAGACCTCGAAGAATCTAAACCCATAGGCCTTGTCCATCACCAGTAGGTCAATCTCATTTCTGTACAGTTGTCTATTCTATTTTAGATCTCAGCATAATCCCACACAGTTTCCCCAGTGTCTGGGTTCATTTCTGAAGGCTCCTGCATGACACACAACGTTGGTTACATGAGTTGGTTTACTTTTCTCTTAATAAGCTGACTGTTGTTATAGTAGTGTTGGCTGTGCCTCTTACGAAGGGCAACATCTCCTTCTCCCCCTGCAGCACTAAACTGGTAAATTCCCCAGCATGGGTTCAGTGGACTGTGCTCATTTAATCTCTCTTTCATGTAAATATCCACGTCCTTTCCCATCAGTCCTTCTCATCTTTGTCCCTTCAACAATGTCTCCCACTCCTGGGTCTTGGCAAACAATTTTGCATGTATAATATATCATCTATATCTATATCCGTCTATAGATATCTATAGAATGTGCCAGAACACAAAGATGCCATGATCCTTTTCTGCCTTCCAGTTAAGACCCAGTTGCCTCTAACCTGTATGCCTAACTATCCTTGATCCTGCCTTCCTTTCTCTCTCATCCCATGGTAATTTGACACCTATGAATTTATGCAAAGTTTATGAAGCAGGGCAGGAATTTGTAGGATTGTGGAACTTTGCTGCATCTTCTGGAAGTTCTCACTGAGTACAGGTAGTGTTAGGCTGGGGTTGTCATCTTTACTTCCTAATATACTTGGCTTTTGTCTAGTTGTTACCTGCCCCTGTAGTTTCTTGGAAAATAGAAAAGGTTTAAAGGTAGGATATGCAGTGCACTGGAATGGAGCATAATAACTATGGGTCCTTGCATGGAGTTATTTGATCTTTCTGTCACTATTATTCTGGTTAGTGTTTTAAGCCCTCAAGCAAGGCAATTTTTAATGTGAAAGCTGTCAATACAAAATATATACCTGAAAGCGTAGCATTTTAACAACAGAAATTACTAGAAAGAGGAATTATAGATTATTTTCAAGTTCTAGAAATCTTACTTATACCTCTGTGCATAGAAAGATTTCTCTTTTTCTATAGTTACAATAAAGGGCATCTTCCCTTTATTTCAAATACCCCCGTTTTGCTGTTTCTTTTAAGATTTCTGCTGTTCACTCTGGAATCTCAGTTAGTTCACTCTGGAATCTCACTTAGCCTCTCTGAACTCAGGTTTCTTCCTCCATAAAATGAAGCTAATTATAGGAAAGACCTCATGGAATGGCCATGCAGGATTAAATGATAATTTATGTAAAGTGGTTAAGAAGGTGCCTTGCCTGCAGAAACACTCAGGAAATGGAAGCCAGACTGATTATTACTAGAAGGAAATGTGCACTTACCAAATCTGGGTTGCTGTGAAAGGATATTCAGCATTTTATTTCTCTTGAAATATTACCTATTGCAGTTTTCAATGACATATCTCAATAGGGATATCTGAAACCCTACGAGTTAGGTGAATTAATGTGGTAAAGTACCAGTGCTTTGAGGTTAAATGCTGCCAGTCTGAGCTAGGTCTGATTGACATTTTATCATTTAACTTTATGCTATACTTTCATTCCAAATCTACCTGTGTACTTGGCAAGATAATCAAGGAAGCCCTGAATCTGACTATTCCTTCTTAAAAGTAAAACCAAATATCATTAGAGTAAGTAGTGGACAAAAGTTAAATGTTTTGCAGAAAAGAGGTAGGAAATGCAAAGGGATGCTTCCTGATGGTTTTATTTGCTTCCACTTCTGTTATGGGAAGTAAGTTCTACTGGACTTAAAATTCTCACAGATAACACCTATAATATGACCCCCCAAAATACCTGGAGGCACTATTCAGTAAATTCCCCAAGGATGGGGAATTCAAAGCTCAACAGACAAACCAGGGGCTGGAGCAGTGGCTCAGCAGTTCCTGCGCTTGTCTCACATGCATGAGGATCTGGGTTCAAACCCCAGCACCTCATATACAGTGAAGTGTTTGAGCAACGAAAGCCACGAGAAAAACTAAATAAAATTGATTCTTTCTCTCTCTCACTGTCTCTCTCTTTTTTAAAAAGACAAGCCAGTGTCGAGTTTTGTTTCCTATTTTCAATTTTTAGACTAAGGGCAGGCTGAAGTTAATTTCACTGGGTATGATTAACCTTCAGTCAAAAACCTGTAGTCTTTGAGGTTTGAAGACCCAAACAACAGTGTTCAGGGCAACCACAACCACTGGAAAATAAGTGTAGACTCTGGGAATATAGAGATACAGAGAAGGGAAGCTCCTAAATCTGTGTAAACAGCATCCAAAGTTCTGGCTGATACTGAACCATGCATTCAATGAACAGATGTAAGTTACAGTTGAAAATTAAAGAACTGAGGTGAGATTTGAGCTGCCACCCAAGAGATTGTTTTTCATTTGCGTATAAATTAATTACCTGCTAAAACAAATAAATTAGTGCTCATCTGAGAACTGAGAATTCATAGTTTTCTCATAACATTTATGTTTATATATTCGCACAATACAAACCTAAATTACATAATGTATGAAGAACTAAGAAAAGGGCCAATTTTTTTTAAATTTTTTATTTATTATTATT
>PVKS010021788.1:0-26922 GCA_004027875.1 Aplodontia rufa | reverse complement strand
AAACGGTGCCAGGTATCACAACGGTAACAGAACCTTGCTGTTTTCTTGGGCTTTGTTTTGTTTTTGGTTTTCCTTTTTACCCCCTTTTTTTCTTCCTTTTTTTAATGGAGTGTGCTGGATGTCTCTACAATTTTGTTCAGATGACTGCAGAACCTGGAAAAGCTATTGCTGCTATCGATGCATAACATACTGCTATTATTGGTCTTTATATATATATATATATAATTTGAATTTTTGGAAACTTCAGCTGTGCTGTTAACTTTGGAAAAAGTATCCCAGTTTACCATGTTGAGTTGGCATTGTATATAAATTAATAGCCGTCTTGGTCCAGAAATGTTAAACTTAATTTTTTTTCCATTTGTACAGGGGTAACGCACTGTATTAAATATGTAAGGTCTTATCTATGTGGGTTTGATTACAGAAACTAATAAAGTATTCTCTAAATAATGAAAAAAAAGAGATGACTAGCGAGGCAGTGTTGCAAGCCGGGAGGCCTAACTCCAAGTCCGTCGCTTGCTTTCCTTTACCCTGGTGTCAAAGGGCGGACTTGCTGTGTCAGCTAGAGGTGCAGGGAATTACTTCCGGCTCACCGTTGTAACTCACCCATTATTCTGATGAGTAGCTATGGATTTCATTTGGCCGGAATGGGTGTCAGCAATGGTGGCTGATTTAAGACCTCATAAATACAGAGTGCATCATGTTTATCGAATATATGGTGACTATCTGGAAACTCGTGTCCCTCGTGTTTAATTAGGAAATCACCAATATTTGACAACTCTTGGTTTTTTTCCATCTCTTCCCATGATGACCACACGCATGCTCTACTTGATCTATACTCCCATCTCTGCAGAAGTTATTACTTTTCTATATTTAATGTATCTGATGAATTCTGCCTGTGTCACATGATCTGCTTGCTTCCATACTTAGTTTTGCTTCTTCTCGTTTGTGCTTCTGACTTTTCTCCAGCAGAATGGAATATCTTAAATAATATAGCAAACATATTCTAAAAGGGGAACTGTGAAAGGAGTCTGTGCAAAGTCTTGGTGGTGACCGGAGGGCTGGTGGGACACTGCTGGTCTAATGAGTACTCAGAGGCAGCCTGAGGGCAAGGATGCATGTGAAAGCTTGCAGTGGAGTTGAACTTGAACCCAACTCCATCATTGATGGCTGGGGACAGGCTGCTAACCTCCCTGACCCTCAGTTTCCCCTGTGCAAAGAGGGCATGATCATATGCACTCCCTATAGCTGTTTGATGATGTAATAAGGTATCATTTTAAGCATCAGCATATCATTATCTGCAGCAAACACTCTATAAAATGTAGTTTTAGATCTGGATGAAGAGTTTGCCTCTTTTGTATCCATTGTAACCCATTGATAACTATCCTGAAGAGTAGTTTCAATTTCCTAAGGAAACTTTTCAACCAGAGAATCTGATAGAAGGAATTGATATTTGTTGAACACAGAGCAGCCATTCTGGGAGATTGCAGTCACCCATTGTGTCCACCTGGAAGGGAGGCACCGGTATTGGGGGAGATGATTTACCAGTGACAGCAGCAACAAGGAGGCTTGGGAAAGGCTCCAGTTAGCTAATGAGCTTATTAAAGTTAGGGGAGGAAGGTGGGAGGTCCTGCTTCAGGCAGAAGGAGTAGCGGTGGCAAGGACTGAAGGCACAGCTGAGGACCTGCAAGTAGTTTCCTGGCTCCTCTGAGGCAGCCTATGGACACGCAGCAGCTTCTGGTCGAACATGGACCAGCTCTGAACTTACAAACAGCACTAAGACGGAGTGGAGTGGAAACAGTAACATATGTCTTTGAAGAAATCGAAGGAGCGAAGATCAGCACTGAAATTAGGACACTGGATGGGGAGGAGGAGTAAGAAGTGTTAGTGGACATGGGGATTTTTATCTTTTAATGTGTGGGATGGTTTTAACCTCCACTTAATGATGCTCAAGGGGGTTTAACTTGATGCCAGGAAGGGGGTGGGCATAAAGCATGTGCCTTACGTCTTCCAGGAGTCTTGGTTAATATGCATGAGGCTGAGATGACAGAGCACAGATTCAAACTGGCTAATGGCAGCATTTAAGAAGCAACTTGGTTTCCCCCCTCCCCTGTGGAAAAGGATAAAGGTAGAAGCTTTAGCATCTGCCAAACTCATTCTGATTTCTTCCTGTTGCAATGCATTTCTGTCTCCCTGGTCAACTGCTAAAGGAAGTGGCCTTGAGAGTTGGAGCGGGGTCGGGGTGGTGGTGGTTATTTTAATGTAAATGGAACTGTAAGAAACCCTGCCAGGAAGTCAAGCTCACACACACTCTGACAGGTCTGAGACTTGATTGTCTTAAGTGGTTCTTCCTGGGAAAAACGCAAGGGAGTCTGGCTACCTCTTACCCTGACACGAGCTTCTTCAGGAAGGGACAGGAAACTTCATTTGGACGAGCTGAAGGCCCATTACAGTCCACTTTAATGCAACTTTTCTTTGGTTGGCCATTTGCTAATTTAATAAAGATTACATATTCCTGGTGACTGATGCTCAGAAATTTGAGAAGTCATTTCCTGACGAGTTCAGCAGAGTAGCTTAAAGAATTGGGGTTGTGCTTCCCAACTTCTAGAGAGAAGAGTGAAATGAAGGAACTCAGAGTATCTGGCTTGGGTTGGAGTACCAGTTCTGGGTTGGCCTATGTGACCTCCCTGAGTGATTCCATCTCTTTAAACTTTGATTTCCTGAAGTATGAAATGGTTATAATGCATAAGGGAGAGAGGAAGACAGACAGAGAAAGAGAAAGAGAAAGAGAGAGAGAGAGAGAGAAGAGAGGAGAGAGAGCGAGAGAGTGAAATGAGTATAAGAATATCTACCTTCTAGAACTGTAAACACTGACATATGTAAAGCACTAACCTGGTGCCTGTGATGTGGTTTTTCAACTTCGAGTGAGTTGGAGGCAAGAGAGGAAATGAGGGTTGTTGAGGGCCCAGTGCACAGGCCAGGGAGCTCTGCTAAGATGGCCAACTGCGCCAGACAGCTGCAGCCTGCCCAAAGCAGGAGGGGAGGGGGCTTGCTGCAGAGGCAAAGGTACAGCTGAAGGGGAGCTGGATCTGACTCTGACTCTAACTCTGCCACCTCTCAAGGCAAATTTCAGGCAAGAAAAAACAGTCTAAGAAGGCATGCCACCCAAACTCATCACCCAGAAAGTGATCTGGGGAAAATGCAGGAGTGCCGTCCCCTGGTGGGAAGGGAGACCAAGCAAGAAATTCACTGTGGACTCTGTTCTACTGCAGGATCCAGAGCAGGGTGGCTGGGAGCTTCAGATATGCTGGCCAACAATCATGGCAATCCCAAGGTGTGGTCTGTCAGTGTTCAGGGCTGGGTCATGACAGAGGCCAGAGGGGGCCCTGGAGGGCAGCCCAAGAGATCCAGGCATGGGTCAACCTTTGGATCAGGTGCAATGGAGAGAAACTACTGTTTTGGGAGGGAATCTGAGTCTGCGGAAGATAGAAGCCAGCTCTTGCTGAGAATGACATTACAAAAAAATTACAGATAAATTCTGCGGAAGAGTCAAAAGATGCAAGATATAGAATATGGTAAAATTTATACCCTCATAACTATAGATAATAAAAGAATATAAGAAAGACTTTTAAATAAGTACATTTATAATATTCAGAGAGGGAAAGGAAGGAAACCAATAGATAAGGAATATGGAATTATGGAAAAACAACAGGTGGACTTGAGGAAAACCAAATTAAAGTTATTAAAAATGCATGAGAAAAATAAAGTAAAAGGAACGGGCTCATGAAAGAATCAACTAGAAATAGTTGAAGAGAGAATTAATGAAGTGGAAGCAGTTAAGTAAATAAACCAAAAGGGACCATGGATATGAAAATGAAATTACTAGAAAAGGCAGAGATTAAAAGAGTTAAAATGTATCCAATAAGTGTTAGAAAAAGTAAACTGGATGTGATGGAGAAGAAGATCCACTTCTAGGCAAAAGGGTGAAGAAGTTCAGTTTTGAAGCCATAAGTTCTCATTAGAAGAGGCGTCAGAGTTTTCAAGAGTACTAATCAAAATAAATTGATTTGTAGCTGTACGAAAGGAAAATTTTGGAACATCAAAAATAAATAAAATATTAAAATTTGCAAAATAAAAAACCCATATTACTTACGAAAATGCATGCCATTTATAAACAACCTGAAAAATAAAATATAAAGTAGAAATGGGGACACAGCTCGTGGTGGACACTTACCTGGCATGTATAGGGTCCTGGGTTCATTCTCCAGCATGGACAATAAAACAAACAAACAAACAAACAAAAAAAAAGAAAAACAAACCCACCACACATTAGTAGATCATTACCAGTTATTGAATAAGGTCTTTCATTTCAAAAATTTTTTTGTGGAAGGTGTATATCTTTTAAAGAAAGCTTAGTTTTTCAAGTTTGCATAATTTCATACTTACTCTTAAAATTTAGTGTATAGTAGGTGATCCCATATTATTTTAAAAGTTAATTTTTAATATTGAAAAGTCTCAAATTTACTGACATATTGCAAGTACAGTGGAAAGAATCCCTTCCATCCCCAGATATTTGAGAGAAACTTGCCATTGAGGCTCAGTCACCTCCAAAAGCTTCGTGTTTATTTCCTACATGTAGAATGAGTTCTCAGATAGACATAATACAATAATAAAAGGCAAGGATTTAATGTGTTACGCTGAATCCTCAGGCTTCACCCGGTTTTGCTAATTATCCCCCTAACATCCTTGTGTAAGGACATCCTTCTTGCCCCCTATCATCTGACTAATGTCCCAATGGATGCAATTCAGAATCAGGCACTGACTTTTTTTATTTATTTATTTAAATAAAGAGAGAGGGACAGTGACAGAGACAGAGAAAGAGAGAAACAACTTTATTTAGTTTTTCACATGGCTTTAGTTGCTCCAACACTTAGTTGTGTACGTAGTGCTGGGGTTTGAACCCTGGTCCCCGTGCTTGCCAGGCAAGCGCTGAAGCCACTGAGCCACAGCTCCAGCCCCATGTACTGACTTTAGTTGTCATTTCTTCCTAGTTTCCTCCAGTGTGAAGCAGTTGCTCAGTCTTTTCTTGACTTTTGTGACCTCTACTATACTTCAGAAGATTAAAGCCCACTTACTTTGCATGATGTCTATCTGTTATTGGTTTTTCTGATATTTCTTCCTGATATTAGTTTCAAGAGGTAACTTTTTGGCAAGATTATTACCAGTGGGGCTGTACTGTCACTATATCCTAACCGGTGGCACACAATTTCAATTTGTCCCAGAGCTGGGCACGCTCGCTCTGACCACTTGATTAACGTGGTGTCTGCGGGGGTGTTCCACGCTAACATTCCTCATTTTTCTTTGCAATTAATAAGCTTTCAATGGACAGCTACCTTGAAACTGTATAAACATCCCATTCTTCATCAGACTCTCTCTCTCTGGCTCTATGAATATTTGATGGATTTGTATTTTCCTATTTTATTTAATGGGCATAATTTGTTACTATCATCATATTTTCAATGTTCAAAATTTCCTACAATTGGCCAATGCACTACTGAACAAACACTGCCTCCTGTGTCCTTTGACATAGCTGTCATTGTTTGAGTCCCCTACTTCATGAAACAACAAGGTGTTACAAGCTTATCTTGTACTTTTCTTGTCCCCTTCCTGGAATCAACCACTTCTTCAAGGAGCCTTGATTCCTTTTACTAAAAATTATATTTAGAAATCTTGATGTGGACATCGGTTGCTCTCATCATTACAGGGATATTGCTGTTCGCAGACACTCTCAGTGGACAGAGCAAGGTGAGAGTATATATACATATACATATATGTATATATATATACACATATATGTATATCTATATCTATATATCTCTATCTATCTTCTCTTACATATTCATATTTCTATATCTACCCATCATGTAATCTATCATCACCTTATGACATCATCTCTCACGCACCTATCTACCAGAAACCAGGAGTTCACACTGATGACCCCAGCTGCAATCTAACAACACTTTTGTTTTCTCACTTGTAACACTGATAAGTCCCTTCCGTGACAGTGAGAAACCCACTTCCCATCATCGGTACTATGCTTCCTATTTGATCTATCCCCAGCATGTGTCCAGCCTCCCCTGCTGCGCTGCTCCCTCCCTGGGCAGAGGCCTCCTTACCCAGGCTCCTGCACCTGGCTGCGGTGGCCACCAGCTGCACTTCTGCCCAGAAGCCTCCTCACTCAGCTGGGCTCAAATGCCCGGTGCTGTGCTGTCCCCACTATGGACAGCATTCCTTCTATATTATTATTATTTTTAATTTCTATAACATTTTATTGTTATAAAATATATATAGCATAAAATTT
Organism: Aplodontia rufa; assembly: GCA_004027875.1. NCBI lineage: Eukaryota > Metazoa > Chordata > Mammalia > Rodentia > Aplodontiidae > Aplodontia > Aplodontia rufa. Next base: position 20,564 of record PVKS010021788.1, on the reverse strand, counting down.
GCCATTTTAAACATTTTAAATGTTCAGTTTGGTGGCAGCAAATACATTCACATTCTTGTGCCACCATCACCACCATCCACCTCCAGAACCTTTTCATCACCCCAAATTGAAGCTCAATACCCATTGAACACTGTCTCCCCATTCTGTCCCTTCCAGCCCCTGACAATGACCATTCTTTTTGCCACTGGAATTTGACTGTCTTAGATACTTTACATTATTGGAATCATAAAGCATTTCTTTTATGTCTGGCCTATTTCACTTAGCATTGTGCTTCCAAAATTCACCCATGTTGCGGTGCGTAGCAGAATTTGATTCCTTTTATAAGGCCGAACACTATTCCATTGCATAACCACATTTATGGGTGTTTGGGTTACTTTCCCTTTTGCTTTTGTGAGTAATGCTGCTATGAACACAGGTGTATGAGTATCTGTCCGGGTTTATACCTAGAAGTGGAATTGCTAGATCATACAACACTTCCACTTTTAATACTTGGAGTAACTGCCATACTGTTCTTGGTGGTGGATGTGCCATTCTAAATTCCTATCATACACAAAGTTCTCCAATTTCTCCATAAGCCAAAGCTTATTATTTTTATTACTCTTGATAATAGCCATCCTATTGGTTGTGAAACAGTGTCCCTTTGGCTTTCTTTGCATTTCCGTAATAATGAGTGGTGCTGAGCGTCTTCTCATGTGTTTATTGGCCATGTGTACATCTTTGGAGAAATGACTATCAAGTTCTTTACCCATTTTAAAAATTAGGTTGCTTTGTTTTTGATTGTTGAGTTTAAGTTCTTTATACATTTAAGATATTAATCTCTAATCAGATTTGTAATTTGCTAATATTTTGTCCATTCTAGAGTGATTATTAATTCTGTTGGTGGTGTTCTTTGTACAAAAGTTTTAAGTTTGGATGAAGATTCAATCTATCTATTTTTACTTTTGTGGTTGGTGCTTTTTATGCCACATCCAAGAAATTATAGCTAAATCCAGCATGAGGAAGTTTCTCCTCATGTTTTCCTCTAAGAAATCTACAGTTTCAGCTCTTATATTTCATCCATTTTCCCATTATTTGTTAATTTTTGTATATGTGTATGTTATTTGAAACCCTATATACTATGAACTATAATTTTAGATCATGAGCCAAAGTAATTTTTAAAAAAATTCAATTCTTTAATTTTAAACCCTTGGGATGCTTATCTATTTATTTGCTTTTATAATTTTATTACAAAAGAACCTCAACCTTTCCTGGGATTTGGATGTTTTCTAGCGCTGAACATTGTGGAGACCACTGGCTCAGCCGAGCGAAGCAGAGGCAGGGAGACTTGCTGGAGGTGGAAGCACTGTGGATTGGCTGCTGGTCTCTAAGTCTCTTTTTAGTTTCAGTTAATGACAGCCGTGTCCCTGCCTCTCCGCCTGATTCCTCCTGTATGAAATTTTATTCTTCCATGCTTGTTTTGTGTCCATAGTGCAGGTGGTCTGAGTGGTACCAGTGGTTTTATTGGAGTCTGGAGGACCAAGGTCACTTAACAGTAGCAACCCTTGATCAGGAAGAGATGCGCTTCCAGAGAGGAAATGGCATTCATTATTCAACCCTGGATCTAGGCAATGATTTTCCCAAAGACGTCTCCCAATTAGAGTGCATTAGAAATTTAAGTTTTGAGCACTTGCATTCTCTGATTTCAAACATGAAGAAAATTGCTCAGGACAGACTTCCTCTATAAAAGAACATTAGTAGAGAACATCATGGATTTTTGCACTGCTAGAACTAGAAGGACCTTGGAGACACCATTTAGGTTGGTGCATTAAAAACTTTTTCATCATTGAGTTTTTAAATCAAGTGCAGTCAGTCATATGACCAATTCCAATAAAGAAATAAAAATGAAAAAAAATTAAACTCCTTCTTCAGAAACCTTCTATCTAGTCTAACATTCAAACTCATTTATCCAAGGTCATCCCTCTTGTGATTGGTGGGGATGGAGCTAGAAGTCATGTTTCTCAAGTCTCAGGTCAAGGTTGCTTAAACCAGGAAAGGCATCATGTGTTGCTCTGAGGTCTTTTGTTCTTCCAGAGCCCAGATGAGAAAAGAAGGAAGAAGCAGAATCAGATTCACCTGCACCTTGAGGAGTTCTTTCCCACTGGCCTGGAGCCAAGGTCATGACTGACCTTAGCCAAGGGCCATGCTGTAGTCCCTGGTCAGTGAGGAAGAAGTTGTTGTTGGTACTGGTTTAAGGGTGTCTCCAGGGGTAAGAACAATAGGGCTCCTCTAAGGATTGGGCATGAGAAACACAGGAAAGCAATGGAGACTTGCCTAACTTGTATATGCAGATAGATCCTTCTGTTCACCAGGAAGTCTCCAGCAGAAATTCCTTTGCAAAAAGCAAGGTCTTCTTGACTCCCTCCTGCAGGGAGGGAGAGCAAGTTGGTGGTACAGGGCACTGGTTCTCCTGGTTGGAAGAAGCTGCTCTCTGGCATGACCTCTGCTTGTTGGGAGGCTGGCAATGGCGGGGCAGGGGATAATGCAAGAGCGGTGAGATGGGAGGAAGGGAAAGACAAGAGGGACAGCTGGGAAGGAGGCAGGCAAGGAGGAAAGTGTCTGAGCCTCTAGCAGGATTGGGAATACTGGGTGGAGGGAAACCTTTGGCTCAATATTTGTAGGGAGAGTTTCCAAACCACTAAAAGCTGGAGAGGAGAGTTTTTAGGAGTAGCCATCAAAGAAAGAAAATTTTTTTGTAGTTTGTTACTGAGTAAGGGGGAGAAATGGCATGAGGAAAGAGAATGACCATAAGAAAGCTGTCCTAAAGGATGTCTTAAATATTTTGCAGGGCATGGAGAATGCACTGTCCTTTACCATTTTTCAAGTTCTTTTTATTTATTTATTTAAATAGAGGGGGACAATGAGAGAGAGAGAATTTTATTTAGTTTTTCATGTGGGTTTCATTGCTCTGACACTTCATTGTATACGTGGTGCTGGGGTTCGAACCTGTGTCCTCACGCATGCCAGGCAAGCGCCGTAGCTGCTGAGCCCCTGCCCCATCCCCTATTTTTCAAGTTCCGAGTAAAGATTTGAATTGATTTAGAATACTCGTTTGGGTTGCTGGACTCTGATTACTAGAAACACAGAAATTCAACATGCATGGCATTTAACTGTGTTCAGAATCTTCATGCATATGACCTGAAGCACATGGGAAGATACCTGGGGCAGGGGGACTTGGCTGCGACCCCACTGGAGGAATTGGCACCTAATGAAGCAATAGTCAGACATTTATGAAGGTAGAGTGGCACAGAGGCCTGTGTTTCATTCACTCCATGTCCTGTTTCTGGGGGCAGCCAGTGGCTTGGACAAGTGGTGGATGCATAATGGCTCTGCTGCAAACTCTTAGTGGGTCTCCATGTCAGCCTGTGGAGGTTCTTGCAGTCCCAGATCCCAGGCTTTCTCTGGAATACAGAGTCCTAGCTTTTTACTCGCTCTGTCCTGCGGTTGTCGGATGGCCAGCTTCTCTTCTGGTTGCTCAGTGCCCGTGCAGGTCTAGTTTTAAACATTGGGAATGCTGACCCTGCTTTGTCCTACTTGTCCCAAGCCTCTTGGGTGCCATATCCATTCCCATGGTTGTCATATGAGCAGATGAACATTCTTTGGCAAAACTGTTTAAGTCTGTGCGGTTTGGGGTGCTGGGTGTGTTTGTGGGTGTGATTGGGTGGTACAGGCTCATTAATCTGGCAAGCAAGGCCTAATTTCCAAACGGAGGTATGAGTATCTTAGGAGGCTTTCTAGGTGGTAAATATTATGAACAACTTTTGAGTTCATCACATTTCTTCCTCCTCATCAATTCTATGTTTGAAATTATACCGTTGATAATGAACAATGTAACTGCACACAGTGGGTGCTTCTATAAGCATGCCAAATTTGTGAACACATTTCCTCAAGAGACTTACCTTTGGAGTTAGTCAGGATTCTTGATTGTTAATTCATCCAGAGATTCCGCTGGAGCTAGTTTAGGTAAAGGGGGAAATTAATTTTTTTTGGGTAAATGGGGAAGGAGGAGATATATTGAAGCCCAGGACTTTCTTTGGTCATGACTGCTTTCTGATTGTCAACTTTGGTGTCCTTAAGGCTTCTAGCCTTCTCAGAAGGAAAGAGAATAACTTCCGGACTCAAATCTTCACACCTAAGTAGAAAGCACTCTTACCCCAACTCAAACTTGAGAAACCTTGGGTAAGAATACTGATTGGGCAGATATGAATCATGTGACCATGTCTCAGAACAATCACTGTGCTTGATCAGGAGGTGCTAAGATTTGCTCAGGATGGATCCATCACCCACCTCTATCTATGTCCAGGTGGTCAGGCTTCTACGATCCACTGATCCAAAAGGTTGGAATTGGGGAGTAGGGCTGTTTGGTAGAGAAAAGTGGTGTTTTCCCTAGATGATGGACAGAGGACTGTTGAGAGAAGAGCTGCTGCCCACTTTACACATTAAAAATTTAAACAAAAGCAATCAGTGATATTGACTTTTAGTACATGAGTTATTTAGATAGGAGCCATCAAGGTGGACAGAATAGTCAAATTTTGGACAAGGTAAAATGTGAACTGGCTGTTGAAGTGAATAGAATTTGGATTGAGAGAGGAGTAAAGACAGGGATTTGAATAAGGAAAGAGAAATATATCAAATTAAAAAAGTGTGAATGGAGTTTAGAAAAATAATAAGCACTGGCAACAACAAAAACAAGACAACATTAATAGCTAACATTTACCGAGTGCTCATTATGTACAATACTGTGGAACGTACTTGACTCTTTTGCTGCATCTTTACCCTGACCTGACTGTCATTAGGACAAAATAAGATACAAGGTACAAGATGGGTAGCAGTGGGAAACATTTTGGATAAAAGATGAAGTATGTCACTAATTAATAGTTAGGAAAAATTCATGCAATAGTCAACAAGTATTTATTGAGCTCTGATTAGGTCCCAGGAATTGGGCAACTTTGCTTTGTAAAAATTCTGAGTCTCTTGCAAGTTGACCCTGGCAAGCTTTATCTTTATTTTTCTGTATTAGTCAAGTTAAAATAAGTGATGCTGCATTAACAAAATGCAGTTTTATTGTTTTTCAAATCAATAAAGCAAGGTTTCTTTCTCATTCAAGATGAGCAGTTGAGCTTTTAGACACCTCTCCTGGCAAAACATCAATGTAGTGGCATTGGTTTAATTTTGAAGACCAAGCACTTCAGGTCCTGAACAGATAATAAAATACTTGTAAGCCTTCTGGACCTTTGGATTGATTGGCATCAATAAGGGAACCAGTTTTTGATGTTGTGAAAGAAATGTGTTCATCTCCAGTGATGATCTCAAGCTCCCGCTGGCCTGCTTGGCAGGAGGAGGACACAGAGCATCACCCTTTTTGGTAATTTCTGGTCATCATGTACTTCCTCCAATTCCTCCATCACACATTTATGTATATAGGTCTATTTTCTGATCATGACATCATTTTTTTTTTATAAAGAGAGAGGGACAGTGAGAGAGACAGAGAAAGAGAGAAACAACTTTATTTTAGTTTTTTTTCACATGGCCTTCGTTGCTCCAACACTTAGTTGTGTACGTGGTGCTGGGGTTTGAACCCAGGTCCTCGTGCTTGCCAGGCAAGTGCTGGAGCCACCGCTCCAGCCCCTCATGACATCATTTTTATAATGCTATTGTTGGCATATCTCAATTTACCATTGGGTCAGAACTCAAACTCCAAGAACTCATGGCCAAACTTGCCTTTGTGACCCACATAGAAACACAGATAAGAACCTCTCTCCTTGACTCACAAAATAGAACTGTCATGGCACCTCTGATTCCCATGTGACCACTCTAGCAGGGTGAGAGGACATGCAGGGCTCAACGCAAGCCTGTGTTATGGCTGCAACTAACTCCAAAGATGGGAAGGAAGTGTGATCCTTCTGTATGCTGGAAGGAGAGGGAAACTGATTATGAGTGTACACCACCAGCCTCTACCTTATTTCTGGAGTGAGATACTTGGGACATTTGGTTATTTCTCCCTTTCTCTTTCCCTTCTTTCCTTCCTTCCCTTTCTGCCTTGGCCATTTGTCATCAGGATTGGCGCTAGACTTAGGCTCTAAGCCTTGATCCTGATTTCCAGAGACCTCCTGGGTAGCTGACCTCTGTGTTCATTCCCCAGTTCTACATTCGGAAAGCATACCGACTGGACCGGGCTGCCTCAGCCTCCCCAGGCTGGGGGTGACTAATGACTGCTCAGGTTTGCCTACACAGTGTTGCCATATTTTCAATCATACTATGCATTGTGTAACTTTACAACTGATGAGGTGCACCTGCTCCTGGTGCAGCAGGCTCCTGGAGACATCCAGAACTGCTCCAGGTGGGGGCAGGAGCAGCCGAGCTGCTGCGAAGGTCAGGTTTCCTTAGCAACAGATCACTTAGCAACAGTGAGCTGGTTGGTAAGGTCTGGGTTCCCAAGAAGGAAAGCTAAGATGGAATAACAGTGTGACAAAGGGAAGACTGACTGAGAGAGGCTGAGCAAAGTCCTAAGAAATGTCCATAGTAGGCATTCTGGACCCCGCACCGCATGAAGGGCAGCAAGGGAGGTACCCAGGAATTACACTGTAGCTTTTGTTCAGTTCTGAGATTTGAATTCTGCAGAAAGACTCCCAGAAAATATTGTTTTCAAAGCGTTTTCCTGGCAATGTGGTGCATGCTTCCCAATTGATTATGGATTTTATTGCTTTGAAGTGATAATATCCCTAAATATATTAGTGATTTTGATAGAAGAGGATCTGTGTGCCACCCCTGAATTGCTTGGATTATTTCAAAGCCCACCCTTGCATAGTCCTCTGGGGTAATCATGTGAAGCAATGGAGGCACAAAGTCACATTTTTTAAAGCACCTCAAAGAACTTCCCACACTTGTTCACCCACCAGTAAGTCAGTGGTCCAGACACAAGAAACTGTGACATTGGTTTTCTTCTGTTGGGATTGTGTTGGCAAGGTAGTGCAATGGTGATAAATCTGGCTCCTGGGCTCAGATCTAGGTCTGGATCATGATTTGGACACTCACGATGTGGGAGACTTAGGGGATGTGGCTTTTTGAGCCTTGATTTTTCTCATGTGTGAAATGGGGGAAATAATAGGTTTGATCTCATGGAATTACTGTGAGGTTTGGCTAAGCTAATGCTCTTACGCCGGAGCTTGGTGTTTAATGAGTGCCCAATCCATACTGTTTTATATTTTTATTATTAGTAAGCTCTAGCATATGCTGTTCACAGAGAAAATAGGTGTTAATCTATGTCATTGTCTAATAAAACTTTGGAAAATAAATCATCATTTAATAGTATTTATTTTTCTGCTTGAATCCATCAAACCCTAAAGTCCAAATAGAAGTGAAAATGGGGTTTTTGGTAATGAAACAGAGATTAGGAGTGACTGCTTTATCAGGAAGTAGAGATTGCAAACTATGAATGTGACCTCTTGGGGGGAGTTTTTTTAAAATTTTCTTTCTTCCTGTGGACAATATTTATTTTGTTTTAAACTTGATTAACTGCTAGCATTAAGAACCAAGAGGATTTCACATAAAAATTATTGTCTTCTGGACTTGTGTCTGGTCTGCTTTGCTCTTTTGTGTTACCTGCCTGTGGTAGACAGAATAATGGTTCCTTAAAGACGTCCATGTTCTAACTCCTGGAAGCTGTGAATACCTTAGGTCACATGGCACAGGGACATTTAAGTTGAGGATGGGACTAGGTTGTAGGTGAACCCCAAACAGGGAGTTGTCATCCAGGTGGACCCAAAGTAACCACAGCATCCTAAGAAGTGAAGAGGGAGGTTGAAGAGGGAGATGTGGTTCTGAATGAATGGCCAGAGAGAGGCAATGCTGCTGGCTTTGGAGATGCAGGAGGGGTCACGTGTGAAGGGGTGTGTGTGGCATGAGGAGCTGGGGAAGGCAGGAAAGCAGATTCTCCCCCAGACCCCCTAGGGAGGAGAGCAGGGCTGCCTACACTTTGATCTTTGCTCAGTGAGACCCACATTGGACTTCTAACCTATGGAAACATAAGATAATAAATCTGAATAATTTGTCATTAAATTCATGGTAACTTGTTATAGTAGCAATGAAAACCAATACCCTGCCTCATCCCTGTAAGGCAAGACTATTTTAGCCTGTTGTTAATCCTTGGGTTTTGCATGTCATTCTTTTGAGGTGTTTAGTCATCCTGGCAAAGTTGCAGAAACTCCTTGGTTCCCGTACTGGAAAATTCAGATCAGTAAGAGCGCTTGCTGTCTCTGATGTGAGGCATGTGTTGGAACTGGACTTCCAGCCACACATGACAATGGCACTTTTTAACTTTTTTGTTTTTTTTTTAGAAAGAGGGGACAATGAGAGAGAGAGAGAGAGAGAGAGAGAGCGAGCGGGAAGGAGATAGAGAAAGAGAGAAGCAATTTTTATTTAGTTTTTTTCATGTGACTTTCATTCCTTGGACACTTAGTTGTGTGCATGGTGCTGGGGTTTGAACTCGAGTAGTCACACATGCCAAGCAGGCGCTGTAACTGCCGAGCCACTGCTCCAGCCCCGACAATGTCCCTTTTGATGTGACAATTGTATCAAGTGATAATGATTACTGTGGAACCAGCATATCCAATGGACTCAGAATGTTAGCACCAGATTTTCATATGGTTCAGCTTTGTTTTTTTTTTCAAAGCCAGTTTGCCTGGGTGGATGGGTCATTTCACATAGGAGTAGAGAGTCTTGTCTGAGAAGGTACAGTTTTCTTTGTGCACAAATGACCCCAGGAATCCTCTTAATGAACTGGAATCAATGATGTCACTTGATGACTTTATGCTAAGTGTAATAAGCTGGTCACTTATTGATATGAGGTGCCTAGAGTAGTCAAGCCACAGAGGCAGCAGGTAGATGTGTGGTTGCCCAAGGGTGGAGGGGAGAGTGGATGGGGGACAACTGTTTGATGGGTGTGGGGTTTCAGCTTGGAAGAGCAAGAGTTCTTGAGATGGCTGGTAGTGATGCTTGTGTAGCAATGTGAATGAAATCTATGCTTAAAAATGATTAAAAATGGTACATTTTATGTATACTTTACCTGATTAAATGGAATGAAGTAGAAAAAGATAGCAAACATTTTAGTCAGCTTTGCGTCACTGTGACTAGCACACCTGACATGAACAGCTTAGAGGAGGAATAGATTACTTTGGCTTATGGTTACAGAAGGTTAATCCATGGTCAGTCCACTCCACAGCCATGGAACTGAGGTGAAGCAGAACATCATAGCAAAAGGGAGGAGGAAGGCTGCTCAGTTCATGACAGCCATCCAGGAAGCAGAGAGAGAGAGAGCGAGGAGAGAGCGAGAGCCAGGGACAAAATAGAAACCCCAAAGTTACACCCTCACTGACCTACTCCCTCCAGCCAGCCCCTACCTGCCTATAGTTACCACCCATTAATCCATCATTAATTCATTCACGCTATTAATCCAGAAAATGGACCAATTGGATTAGATTAAGGTTCTCATGTTCTAATCACGTTCTTGCACTTCCAAGGGACACCTTACATCCAAACCACAACAGCAAAATTTTCTGCAAATGTTGGATTGAATGATGAAACTTGGATGCAAGGCCACAAAGGCCTTTCCCAGCACCCCTGCTTGAACTGAGTGACACTCTAGATTCCTCAACACTGGGGCTCCTGTGTACAGAAGAGCAGGTCTCAGAAGCTCACCCTTGTGGATGAGCAGAGAACGTGTCTCCAAGTTGGCTCTTACATGTGGTAGCTGCACAGGGGCCTGCCTGGAAGTGCCAGTCCTCCCTCATCCTCTGAGCCTCTGATCAAATGAACCATTCTCCTCCTTTTCTGGCCAGACAGGGAGGGAGTAGGGAGAAAAGAAGGCAGCTCCTCCAAGGTCCACCTTGGCTGGGCACCACAGAAATCCTCTTCCCTCTGTAGAGACGTAATGAGTGGAGAGTAAGTGTGCCCTACTCATGCACATCTTAAGCTGCGGGTTTGTACTGGGTGAGGGTATCCTCTAGGAAATCAACTCATGGTAGCTGGAGTGAGAGCCACTCTGTTGGAGGTGGATCTTACTATGAGTAGATACACTTGCTCTATGTTTATTTTTGGTCTCAGTCTTGAATAAATTGTGATAAGGACACCGCCTTATAATAAATAGAATTTTGACCTGTTCCACCATTCATTCATCTAGGTTCACTATTATAGTCCATGTTCTCTCCAGTTATGTTCTTGTGGGATGCTGGTGAGTTGCACTGGGTCCTCTAAGGAGCAGATCCTGAGGTATGAAGGGAAGAGCCTGCTTCCCAGGCTGCTTTTCTCTCTGGACCCCCACTGCCCTTCCCCTCCAGAAGCCCCTGCTTGGTAGCTGGCTCTCAACCAGATGGTCATGCCCAGAGTGTTCCTTTGAGCACAGAAGGCCACCTTGAATATGGATGGTCTCCACCTTGGGATGGTTTGCCTTAGCACTTTCGACTTCATGATCAACACACATTTGGTAGAAGCCACACTTTGAATTTTGGGTTTTGATATTTTCCCAGGCCAGCTGTATGTGGTGAAATATGATTCTGGGCATTAGCATCTTGCAGTCAGCCAAGCCACCACAAAGGGAGCAGCCAAATCTCTATGGTGTTCTCAATTGCAAGCATTTTTTTTGGATACAGATATTCAATAAATTACATGAGATATCCAATACTTTACTATAAAATAGTCATTGTGTTAGATAATTTTGCCCAACAGTAGGCCAACGTAGGTGTGCTGAGCACCTTTGAGGCAAGCTAGGCTAGGCCAAGATGTTCAGTAGATTGGGTGTATTAAATGCTGTCCGATTTATATTTTCAATTTGTGATAGGCTTGCTGGGATAGAACCCCATTATGAGCAGAGGGACATCCATAATTTTTTCTTTCACTGCTAAGACTGAAGACTTGGGAGCAGTGAGGCCCTTTGTATACAGAATCTTGTATTTTATGCTTTGATTGATACCAGATCTATAAGTTGAAAATTTGCTCCAAAGTGTAAAATTTGCCACTAAAAGGAATCCTGATAATTTGTCTGTGTATTTTGAAAGCATGTGACTTTAAAATTCCTTCCGATCTCTACAGCATTTGCAGCATAAACCGAGTTTTCCTCTGACATTTGCAATCCCTTCCTTCAGCGTGACAGATTTCGAATGCATATTTCTAGACACATGTTTATACACCAGCATGATCTCCCAATGCAGTTTTAAAGCCAGCTTGACTGAAGAGCCCAGCTTAGTAACTTGGAAATTGCTTGGGCAGCGCCTTTCAGAGGTTTATTACATAAGCCCGGGTTCAAATCTGATTTGTCAGGGAAGGAGCTGGGAGAAATCTCTTGCGCCATGGCCACTCAAAGCAGAGACTCTGACCCAAACACTCATCTGCTTTCCTTCCCGCGGCTGGTAACTCACCAGGTAGAAATGAAGACTGTGGGGCTTGGTGCTACCTAAACAAAAAATAAGCAAAGAAAGAGAAGGTGTGACGATAATTACTCTTTGCAGAGACAGAATTTACCTGGGGTCTCTAGGCAGGAATAGGGGACTCCAGCTCAGAAAGGATGCCAGCAAAATGAGATTTGGGAAGCAGATTTAAGAGCCAGGCTTGATGCGCCAGATTTATGCATGTTGTCAGCTTCCGAGCAACTTAATTATTGTCATTTTCTGCCTTGAGATATTGCCCCTGGTTTCTGGGAATAGGCCTTGAATATTTTCCATTTGGTGACATTTATTACTGCCACCCCCTGCCTCACAGCAAAGCTCACTTTAAATCTTCAAATCCTCCAGCTCCTACTAAGTCTCATGTTTAAAAAGAGACCCAGTTCTGTTTCCAATTGTTAGCATAAGTATGAATCTAGTAACAAAGGTTCTTTTTTTTTTTTAAACAATATTACATTGGGGTAGATTTCCATGTCTTGAACTGCTGAGACATTGCTGACAGTTTCAGATCTTGCTAAGCACCTGAGCTGAGCCAGGATGGGAGCCCAGACAGGTAGACAGGTCTGTGGGGTGATCCCATGGAAGATGTGATTCATGACTGCATCTTGCTGGCTGGCATTGGCCTGAGAAGACTGCTTTCTGGAGGTGAAGTTTGTGCGTGTGTGCATGTGTGCGTGTGCGTGCATGTGTGTGCATGTATGAGCACATGTGTACATGCAGGGTGGGGCACATGTGTCAATGCTCCCTCTCTCTCTGTCCTATCCTGTTTATGGCCCAGAATTGGTGGCTCTTGGGCACTAAGAGATTCTTTTCCAACTTAATGGCTTGCAGATGACCAGCAGAGTGGGAATCTACGGATGAGGGACAGCTGGCCAGTTCTCAATTCTCAGAGATGGAAAGCAGAGGTTTATGGATAAGCAAAGCTGGCCTTGGTCCTCTTCCATCAGCAACACCATCTTCATCTTCATTGTCAAGGTCACCATCATCATCTTTGTCATTGTGACCATCGTTCCTAAAATTTATCACAAGTCTGTCTCTGTGCCCTAGGCACTATAGAAATGCAATCTTTTCTAAGTCTTAGAACAACACCGTAACTTAGATATTCTTGCACCCAAGTGTGACCCACGTGACTAAGCATCGTATATCAGGTTGCAAAGTGACTGATAGGCCATGCAAGTGGGACGTGGGACTGCTTGATTTCAAAACCTGTATGCTCAATGCCATACCATGCTGCCTTTCTTAAAGGTAAAATTAACCTTTTTCTTCAAATTAGAGGTTTGGTTGTACCCCAAGTCAATGGGGATCAGTAAAGCTGGATTAAACAACAAAAGTTTCTTTCTTTCTTTTTTTTTTAAAGAAAGAGGGGACAGTGAGAGAGAGAGAGACAGTGAGAATCAATTTTTATTTGGTTTTTTCACATGGCTTTCATTGCTCCGAGACTTCGCTGTGTACGTGGTGCTGGGGTTTGAACTCGCGCCAGGCAAGCGCCAAAACCACTGAGCCATCGCTCCAGCCCAACAAAAGTTTCTTAAAGCCAAATGCTAAAAATTAAACAGTGCTCTCCTTTCCCCAAGCTCTTTATAGGTAGTAAGTATTTAGTGATTTAATTAGGGCACACTTTGTTTTCATTGCAGCCATTGGAATACAAATATTTTAGGACTTGACCTTACTGCTTGGTTTTGTGTTACCTTGACCCTGTGCACTTCCACTGGCAGGCCCCTTGGAATGACAGGTTGGCACTCAGTTTCCTCCTTCAGAATGGAATATTCTTATGAATGACACACATGGCTGTTTTATTAATTTTCTTGGCTTTAAGTAAAGGAGGAGTTGGGGATATTTTTAGCTCTTAAGATTTCATAAGAATCAATAACCAAAGGGAGGGGAAGGAAAGAAAAAAAAAACCCTCAAAAGACCATTGTTCAAATTCTCACAATTTTAAGTCTGCTGGATTAGTGAGCTTCAGAGCATCTGCGAGACCTGGAGGTGCTGGAGTTGGCTGGAAGCAGGGAGCAAGGCAGACTACATTGTAGGATAAAATTCAACCTTTGCAGCTCATAAAATTTTTCTCTGAGCCATTTCCCACTGAACTCTATCATTGCTTCTTGACATGTTCAGGAGCTCTTTCTGTTCCCATCGATTCGTTGTATAACAGAAACACTGGATTAAGGTATAAAGAAAAAGAAAGTCATTCTGGCGATAGCCCAAAAAAGGAAGGGAGAATTGATCAGAAGAATGTTTGGGAGAAACATATAAACTGGTGTTTGCTCTGGTTTCAGCTTTCTTTTTTCTTTTTAGTTGCATGAGAATATTAGCCTTCTATAGGGTTGAGTCTTAAAGATGAGAATCATTTTATTAGAAAAATAGGATTATTTAAAATTGGAACTGAAACATTAGCTAGTGAGAATCTCTCGGTTCTAATGAAGTCTGGGGAAATATATTTTCCATGTTAAGAAGACTTTTACGTTTTCCACATATGCATCAAAATTCCTTTGGTTGTCCCAACTCTTCTGGATGGTGCAAGGGTAGGAATTTAAGCAAATGTAGCACCTACTAACTCAAGCCAGTTTTTGAGTACTCCAAGACGACAGGAGTGCTCCTGTCCCTGGCTCCAGGATTTTCTTTCTGGTAGGGGTGGAAGCAGAGAGTTGGGTATGCTGGTTTGCCAACGTTTTCATTATTTACCTGGTCTGCTGCATGGTCAATGGGATGATGCATTGTCGACCCTAAGAGGTTATTAAGCTCATGGGTTTAACACAATTCCTATTACTTACAATCCGAGCTTATTTCTTCGTGATCCCAACCTTGCAATGCCCCCCTAAAATTTTTCCAAGACCCTTGCCTAAGGTGGAGCTAATTTAGGCACATATTGCTTTTATGTCTGGTTTCCTTCATTTTCCTTTGACTTTTTTATTAGTGCATATTAATTATACAAAATAGTGGGTTTTATTGTGGCACGTTCGCACAAGCTTATAATTTGATCAGTTTGATCCCCCATTAGCTTCCCTTATCTTCTCTTTCCCTCTCTCACTTTCATCCCCTTCCTCTGTACCAACAGTCTTCCTTCTGTGTTCATGACATCCTTGTTTTTCTTCCTTGTTTCCACATATGGAAGGAAACATGTGATACTAGTCTCTTGTGGGAAGTTCCTTGGGGCTAAGCCTCTGGGGTAAGCGGCTGCGTGAAGTCGAGACACAGACACCGAACTTCTTGGGTGGAGGGTCCAAGAGCATTTATTGTGGAAACGAGAAGCATATATGTATCCTGGCTAAGCCAATCGTCTTCCCCTACTTGATCCAATCACTTTCTGCCCCATAAGCTCACTAGTAGTTCTGGCGGGGTTCCTATATCCAATCACATCTTTCTTTTTAACCCATTTCTGACTAATCTGCTCAGCAACCATGATGCCAATTGAGTGTGCTCTGATTGGTCCCATATACAGTCTCTGAGTCTGACTTATTCTGCTTAGCATAATGATCTCCAGTTCTATCCATTTTCCTGAAAATGATATTTTATTCTTTTTTATTGATGAATAAAACTCCATTGTGTGTGTTCATACATATGTCTGTCTATCTATTTACCTATCTATTTCATATTTTCTATATTGATTCATTTTTTGACAGGCACCTCACCTGATTCAGTCACATGCTATCCTGCATTGTGCTGTGATAAACACGGGTAAGCACCCATCCGTAAAGGATGCTGACTTCAATTCTTTTGGATAAATGCCAAGGAGGGGTATAGTGGGTCACATGGTAGTTCTATTTTTAGTTGTTTGAGAAATCTCCTTACTAACCTCATAGTACACTAATTTCGATTTCCAGCATGGTGTATAAGGTTCCCTTTTCCCTGCATCTTTGCCAGCATTTATTCTTATTTGTTTTCTTGGTGACTGACTGGGTGACAGGGAATCTCAGCATAATTTTAATTTGCCTTTCCTTGATGATTAATGATGTTGAACATTTTTTTCATAACAATAAATATTTGTTTATTTATATTTCTTTCGAAAAGTATGTGATCAATTTATTTGCCCACTCATTGGGTTGTTTCATTTTTGGTGTTAAGTTTTTTTGAAAATTTTTAACATATTCTGAATATTAGCCACCTGTTGGAAGTGTAGTCGAAGATTTTCTTCCATTCTATAGGCTCTCTCTTCATTTTCCTTGCTATGAAGAAGCTCTTTAATTTGATGCCATCCTATTTATCAAGTTATTGCTGTGATTTTCTGAGTCTTAGTCAGGAAGTCATTGCTGGCACCTATAACTTGAAGTGTTCCCCCAATGTTTTCTTCCAGTATTTCAAAGTTTCAGGTCTTATATTTTGGTCTTTGATCTATTTTGAATTGACTTTTGCACCAGGTGAAAGTCAGGATGTAGTTTCATTGTTTTACATATAAATAACCAGTTTTTTTTAGCACCATTTGCTGATGAGATTGTTTTTTTCTCCAGCATGTTTTTGGTGCCTTTGTCCAGAATCAGATGACTTTAGCCATGCATGCTTGCTTCTGTGTCTTCTATTCTACTTCATTTGTGTACACGTCTGCTTTTATGCCAGTACCACACAGGTTTTGGTTACAATGTCTTTGTATTATAATTTGAAATTAGGTTTTGTGATGCTTCCAGAATTGCTCTTATGAGGATTATTTTGTTCTTCCTGAGTCTTTTGTTCTTCCATATCAATGTTAGGATTTTTTTCTTGTTCTGTGAAGAAGGTCATTGATATTTTGATGGGCATCATGTTGAATCTGTAGATTGCTTTTGGTGGTTTTGATGGTGTGGTCATTTTAACAATATTAGTTCTGCCTATCCAGGAACATGGGAGGTCTTTCCCTCTTGTGGCTTCTTCAACTTCTTTCACATACTTAGCTTTATTCCTAGGTACTTTTTTTTTGAAGCTATTTTGATTGGAATTGTTTTCCTGACTTCTTTCTCAGCAAGTTTATTATTGATATATAGACAAGCTATTTATTTTTGTGTGATGGTTTTGTATCTTGTTATTTGCTGAATTTGTTTATCAGTTCCAGAAGTGTTCTGATGGAGCTGTTAGGGTCTTCTGAGTTTAGGATCACATCATTTACAAATAGGGACAATTTTACTTCTTTCTTTTCTATTTATAAATTTCAATTATTATTTTTGATAGACTTGGTGAGAATAAATGGACTTGTCTTGTTTCTAATTTTAGAAGAAAAGTTTCTAGTTTTTCCCCTTTCAGTATTATGTTGGCTTTTAGTCTGTCAGCCTTCTAGCAATAGTTTTCTCAGGGCTTTTGTCATGAAAGTGTTGTTGAATGTTGTCTGAGGCATCTATTGAGATGATCACATGATTTTATTTATGGAGTGTATTACATTTATTAATAGCCTGTTTTGAGCCATCCTTTCATTGCTGGAATGATACTAATGTCAACATAGTGCATGATCTTTTAACCTGTTGTTGAATTTGGTTTTCAAGTATTAAGGATTTTTTGCATCTGTGCTCATCAAGGTAACTGGACTACAGTAGTGTTCATATCTGTTTTTGGTATCACAGTGATATTGGCTTTGAAGAATGAGTTTGAAAGTTTTCCTTTCTATTTCTTGAAATAGTTTGAGGTGCACTGCATTGGTTTTCTTTTAAAAGTCTGGTAATATTCAGTCATGAATTCATCTGATTATGGGACTTTCTTCATTGGGAGTCTTCATTACTGATTCAATTTCATTGATTGTTATTAGTCAGTTTAGGGTTTTATAAATATCTTCTTGATTTTTTTTGGTTGGTCATATGTGTCTATAAATTTATTCATTTATACTAGATTTTCTAACTTTATTGGGATACAGATTTTCAAAACAGTTCCTAATGATCTTCTGAATTTCCATTTTTGTCTCTAATTTTATTTGTGTCTTTCTCTCTTGGCTAAGGGTTTATTAATCTTGTTTATCTTTTCAAAGAACTAATTATTTCATTGATCTTTTGTATTGTTCTTTTAGTCTCTAATTAATTTCAATTCTGATCTTTGCTACTTCTTTCCTTTTATTGGTTTTTAAATTGACTTGTTTTTATTTTTCTAAAATCTTGAGATGCATAATTAGTTTTTTGAGATCTGATTTTTTAAAATGTAGATCTTCATAACTATAAACTTCCCTTTTAGAACTGCCTTTTTATATCCCACAGATTCTGCTATGCTGTGTTTTCGTTTTCAATTGATTCTATATAATTTTCAATTTTCCCTAATTTGTTTGATGTCCCACTGATCATTCAAAGACGTGTTATTTAATTTCCTTGTGTTCATATAATTTCTGATGCTATTGATTTCTAATTTCATATAAGTATGATCCGATAAGATGCAAAAACTTATTTCAATTTTTTAATATTTGCTAAGACTTGTTTTATGGTCTAATACATGATCTATTTTGGAGAAAGTTCCATGGGCTGCTAGAAACAGTCTATTCCATTGTTGAATGAAATATCCAGAGATATGTATCAAGTCCATTTGATCTATAATGTAGTTTAGTTCTGCTGTGTCTTTGTTAACTTTTTTGTCTGAATGACATCTTTCAGTGGGAATTAGATACTGAAGTCCTCTATTATTATTGTATTGAGACCTATCTGTCCCTTTATGCTGAGTGGTTTTTATTTTATGAAATTAGGTGCATCAATATTTGGGGACAAAATATTTATAATCATTATATCCTCTTGTTGGATTATTCCCTTTATCAATATGTAATTACCTTCTTTGTTTCTTCTTACTAATTTGCTTGAAGTCTGCTTTGTTGAATATGAGAATTAGTACTCCTGCTTGCTTTTTGATTCCATTTGCATGGAATATAATTTTCAATCATTTTACTATCATCTATGAATGTCTTTGCAGGTAGGGTATGTTTCTTGCAGGCAGCATAGAGTTGGGTCTTTTTAAAAAATTCAAACTGCCAGTCTATGTGTTTTAATTTTAGAATTAAGACCATTTATACTCAGACTTCTAATAGAGAGATAGGTACTAATTTATGTCACTTTGTTTTATTTCTAATGTTTGATTTGTTCCTAAATCCCTTTTCCTCATCTATTCTTCTAATGAGATATTTTTCTTTCCAATGTTCTTTTGTTATTTTTTCTTTCTATTCTCTGTGTAGGATATCTGACATTGTAGTCATGAATTCCTTTGGTTTCTGCTTATCTTAGAAAATGTTAGGGCTGGAGTGGTGGCTCTGCAGTTATGGCGCTTGCCTAGCATGAGTGAGGATGTGTGTTCAAACCCCAGCAAAATGTTGGAGCAATGAAAGCCACAAGAAAAATTAAATAAAATTAATTCTCTCTGTCACTCTCACTGTACATCTGTCTTGAAAAAAAAAGAGAAAGGTGAAAGGAATAATCTGGCGCACCAAGACCAAAACCAATCATCGGAGATGGGTTCCCCCTTATTGCGGGTGTACAAGAGCATTTATAGGGGATTTTCATGGGGGTTGGGATAGTTAGGAGCAGAGGGCAGATGCTGATTGGTTCTCTGCCCTAAGGACAGTGGTGAAAGTAGGTCATTGGGTATATGTTTGTGCCTGTAGGAAAGTTAGAGCCCGGAAGGTTAGAGCTGGGATGATTAGAGCCAGGAAGATTAGAACCAGGACAGTTAGAGCCAGGAAGATTAGAGCCAGGAAGAGAAGTTTGGGAGGTGCCTTGATAACAGAGGGGGTTACATTACTCCCTTTTTTGTTTTATATATGGGAGAGGGGCGTCGTTCAATCTGGCTACTTCCTGCTGGAAGGGGGCGTAGCAGGGGAAGGTCTGGGAGGAATACAGTTAAGAAACCCCACAAGAGCACCAAAAAGGCAAGTATTTTTTGTGGATTAAGGTCTGTAAAATTTCTCTGGAGCCATAGATCCTGTATTGTGTTCCATCAGTCGTCTATGTGGCAGGTGGGTGGGATGATCTAGGCGTTTTGGTGAAGGGTTCTCAGGAACACTTTTCATGAATCGGTTATGAACATCGGTCATGTTGTGAGCTGGTTTTTGGATGAAGTGCTGGGGTCTTCCAATGCCAGTAGCTGGTAGTTCCTGAGGAGAAGCTGGTTAAAAGTTTGATTAGTGACTTTTCCAACCTGGTTTTGAATGAATTTTATGATATAGGGTAGGAAGAGGTAAGCAAGAAGATAGATAATGGTCCTGAAATTGGCCATACCCAAGTAAGAAGGGGAGATTGAAACCAGAGGGAGAATGGGGAGCTGTTAGAGATGCTCTGCAACCTTGCAGAGCAAATCATTGAGTTTGATAACATTCTCTAGGCCAGATTCATTGACATAATAACAACTTTTTTTTTTGTAAAAACACAGAGGTATCTTTTTTTTTTTTATCTGTAAGGAGGTCTAATGCTCTGTGGTTTTGGAGAGTTACCAGGGCCAGAGAGGTAACCCTTTTTTGTAGGGAGGCCAAGGACGAGGCCATGGATGTGAGGGCACTTTTGAGCCAAGAACTGATGTCGGCACCAGATTTGTGGCTCTCGGGTCAATTTCACCTGTGCCGCCGTAATGAGGGCGGGCAGGGAAGTGATGGCCAGCCAGAACAGCAGACAGAGAAAATGGTGTTGGACCTTTACCAGGCAGCTGGTTTTGCTGGCTAACTGGAAGTTTATTATGGGGTTGGTCCTTCAGAGACTGGCTGGTGGATCCATCAATCTACTGGAGCTTGTCTGTTAGCATCTCGATTGGCTATTTTTTTTTTTTTTTTTTTTTTTGTGGGCAAGTTGTCCTTTGTCCTGTCCCTTAGCCTCAGTGTCTTGACTGAAGCCATGCCCCTAGCCAGGGGCCATGATGCTGTGACATGCGGGCTAGCTGAAGCCATGCCCCCAGCCGGCCTACAATTTTGTCCTTTTTGGTGATATAGGGTGTAGATTTCCATCTGGCTAATTTGTGCTGTTTATGGGACGACATGGGGAGGGAAAGTTTTGGGTGCTGGCTCCATGGGAGGCAGTTGTAAGGATGCAAGGGCCTTTGGTTGTATGTTACTTTAGCAACTTTGCTTATGCAGTTTCAGGTGAACCTGAAGAGACAGGGAACAGTCATTAGAAGGAGTCTTATCATTAATATGGGAGTAAGGTTGGGGGTTAGCCAGGTGACAAGAGTGGAGTTTAGCCATCC
>PVKS010021787.1:0-34663 GCA_004027875.1 Aplodontia rufa | reverse complement strand
CCAGTACCATGCTGTCTTTGTTACTATGGCTCTATAGTATAGTTTTAGATCTGGAATGGCAAAACCACCTGTTTCATCTTTTTTGCTTAGTGGTGTTTTGGCAATTCTATGTTTCTTATTGTTCCAAATGAATTTGAGAATTACTTTTTCTATGTCTGTAAAGAACAACATAGGTATCTTTATAGGGATAGCATTAAATCTATATAGAGCTTTTGGTAGAATGGCCATTTTTATTATATTAATTCTGCCTAACCAAGAGCATGGGACATGTTTCCATCTTCTTAAGTCATCTTGGATTTCATTCTTCAATGACCAATAATTTTCGTTGAAGAGAACTTTGATTTCCCTTGTAAGGTTAATTCCCAAGTATTTTATTTTATTTTTTTGAAGCTATTTTGAAAGGGACTGATTTCCTGACTTCTGCAGTCCTATTATTATTAGTGTATAGGAAAGCTATTGATTTATGAGTGTTGATCTTGTATCCTGCCACTTTGCTAAATCTATTTATGAGTTCAAGCAGTTTACTGATGGAGTTTTTTGGATCTTCCAGATACAGGATCGTGTCATCAGCAAAAAGAGAGTTTGACATCCTCTCTTCCTATTTTTATCCCTTTGATTTCTTTCTCTTGCCTAATTGCTTCACTAGGGTTTCAAGAACAATATTGAATAAAAGTGGTGAGAGCGGACAGCCTTGTCTAGTTCCCGATTTTAGTGGAAATGCTTTCAGCTTTTCTCCGTTTAGTATTATACTAGCTGAGGGTTTAGCATATATAGCCTTAACAAAGTTCAGAAATGGTCCTTTGAACCCCATCTTCTCTAGAGTTTTGAACATAAAAGGGTGCTGGATTTTATCAAAGGCCTTTTCTGCATCCATTGAGATGATCATATGGTTTTTGTCCTTGATTCTGTTTAAGTGGTGGATTACGTTAATTGTTTTGCATATGTTGAACCACCCCTGCATTGGAAATAACTTTCTGACATGGGCATTTTAACAGTATTAGTCCTTCCTGTCCATGTGAATGTGAGGTCTTCTCATTTTTTTCCCTTCAGTTTGTTTGATCTTAATTTTATTCATTGTTATGGTGGAGATCTTTCACTTCCTTAGAGTTATTCCTAGGTTTGTTTTATTTAGAAGCTATTGTAAATGAGATTGCTTCCTTGATTTCTTGCTCAGCAGTCTCAGTACTGGTATATTAAAATGCTACTGAGTTTTGTATGCTGATTTTTGTACCCTGCAACATTATTGAATTCATTCATTAGTTCTAATAGTCTCTTAGTGGAATCTTTAGGGTTTTCTGTGTACAGGATCATATCATCTGCAAATAGGGATAATGTGACTTCCTGCCTTCCTCTTTGTACACTGTTCTTTCTTTCTCTTTCCCAGTTGCTTTGGCCAAGACTCCTAGTGCTATATTGAATAAGTGCAGTGAGAAGATATCCTTGTCTTGTTCCAGGCGTTAGAGGAATCCCCTTGAACCTTTCCCCATTCAGTATGATTTTGGCTGCGGGTATGTGTGTCTTTGTGTCATCTGTTCAGTTTTTGTCGTGAAGCGATGTTGGATTTTATCAAATGCCTTTTCTACATCTTTTGAGAGGATCGTGAATTTTACTGTTCCTTCTGTTGGTGTGATGTTTTTTTACATTTATCGAAGTCCTTATGTTGAACCGTCCTTGCATATCTGGGGGAGAGCCAACTTGATGATGACTGATCTTTGGATGTGCTGTTGGACTCAGTTTCCTAGTCCTTTTTGAGCGTTACTGTGCTTCTTTTCATTAGACATGTTGGTGCCCGGTTCTGCTTTCTTGTTGTGTTCTGAAATTTATCCATTCTTCTAGTTTTTCTAATTTGTGCATCATGAAGTGTCTCCTTTTTCATCTCTATTTTTATTTATTTGGGTCTTTTTTTCTCCCAGTCTAGCTAAAGGTTTGATGACTTTATCCCTTCAAAAGACCCAGTTTTTGTTTCATTGATCTTTTGTATTGCAATTTTAGTTTCTATTCTGTTTATTTCTTCTTTGATCTTTGTTATTTCTTTCTTTCTACTAATTGTGTTGGTTTTGTTCTTGTTTCCCTGTGTCCTTAGGATGCCTTGTTAGATAGTTTATTTAAAAATCTTTATTTTTGTGTAGGTGTTTATTGTTGTAAACTTCCCTCTTAGTTCTGATTTTTCTGTGTCTATAAGTTTTGCTACAGTGTTTCAATTTTAATTTTTTTGAAGAAATTCTTATATTTTCCTTTTGATTTCTTGAGTGGTTTATTGTTCATTCAGCAGTGTGTTGTTGAGTCCCCATGGGTTTATGTAGTTTCTGAAGTTTCTTTTGTTCATCTCATTTTACTCCATTATGATCGAAGGATACATGACTTGACTGATTACTCTGAACATCCCAGCTGTTGAGAGCGATGTCTGTTCTGCACTGCTGGTCGGAGTGTTCCATCATCATGTCTCACGTCTAGCTGGTCCACAGTGTGGTTCAGTGCTGATTTTTTGCTGGCTTTGTATGGATGCCCTGTGATGAACGTGCAGTGTGAGGTCTCCCCTGTTTCTGCATTGGGCCCTGCCTCCCCGGTAGATTGCATGATGTTTGTTTTATGAGCTGGTTCCCCCACATGAGGGATGTATACATTTGCACTTGCAGTGTCTTGTTGAATTGATCCTTGGCCCTATGTGGTGACCTTCATGTTCTCCTTCTGTATTTTGAGCCTGTTTTGTCTGATAGAAGAGAAGTTGCACTTGCTCCGTTTGCTTTTTGATAGACTGTCTTTTTCCATCATCGCACTTTTGGATCATGATCTTTACTGGTGCATGGTCATGGGGTGAGTCCACACATGGCTGGCCATGCCATGGGTCCCAGAAGAGAACTGCCCTGGTCTCTCAGTTCTTCAGCCACCATGTCCTTTACACTCTGTTCTGAAACTTCTATAATGAAAGGCACTGGGCCAGGAGTGGGTGCTGGGTCACAGTTGTATTGCGGGCTCAAGCTACCAGTATTAGTATGGTGGAATGTCTTTGCTCTTCCAGTGTTGGCAATGTGCAGGGGTTTCTGACCCAGGAGCAGTGTGAATTTGGTCATTTTCCCCTTTTCAATGTGGTGTTTTTCTGTGGCAGCCTGAACACTGTGGGTTGGCCTGGAGACTATGGGAGTTCTTTCTACAAAGCAAAGCTGCCATGCAGACTCCAGGTTGCTCCCCTAACTGGGCACCAAGGATGTGATGACTGAGACTTCCTGGTAACTAGAATCACCGGCAACCATCACACTGGTGGAATTTGCTGGGACTTGCCAGTTTACCTTTCTCCCCGCACAGGGACCCCCACCCTAGATGGGAATCTGTGGTCACAGTTGCTGAGATGCATGGCTCTTCTTTTTCCCATATCTCTAAGTCTTACCAGGCTCATGTCTCTCACTTGTAGAATTCCATGTTATCCTTGGTCACCACCTCAGTGTGTGGCTCTCTGGCTTTGGTTCTTCTCTATGGATGAGGGAGCAAGTGCTAGGCACCTCTGCTCACCATCTTGTCATCCTTCAAAACATGTGGTTAATGGATCTACCTGAGGTAAACCTTTAGAAAAACACCTGTCTTCTAAAGCTGTGGTTCATTAGGTTGGATGCGACACCAAAGCAAATGAGTGTTTGACAACATCTGCTGTTCTTTAGTTTAAAAGATAATAGTAGGGACTGGGGATTTAGCTCAGTGGCAGAGCGCTTGCCTAGCACGCTCAAGGTCCAGAGTTTAATCCTCAGCCCTGACAAAAAAAAAAAAAAAAAAAAGCTAAGTAAGCTCAGAGGGGAAAGTATTTGAAATTAGTTGCAGAGACAGTTACTAATATTCGATCTTTCCACTGTCTTGTCCCACTTTCCTTTCTTTCTCTCAATCTGTGAACCCCCCGGTTGCTTAGCCACTGAGCCATATCCCCAGCCCTTTTTCAGAAAGTGTCTTCGTAAGTTACTTAGGGCTTCAGTAAGTTGCTGAGGCTGACTTTAACTTTGATCATCCTGCCTCAGCCTTCTGAGCTACTGAGATTATATGTGTGCCATCCTGCCTGGCCCTGTTTTTATTTTTCTCTTTTTCTCCCAGTCTCCCTCGTTTGCATTGTAGTCAGGTTTGGACATGTTTGCCCGATGTAGTACACTTTCTATGATATGCTTGTAAATAGTGACAGTTTAATAATATTTTCCTGACTTTGACACTATGTGAAAGGTGATGCTTTTAATAATTTTGTCAGAATATCAGAAAGAAACCAGGACTAGGGGCTGGGATGAGAGTCAGCGGTAGAGCATTTGCCTGGAAGGTGTGAGGCCCTATGTTCCAGTCCCCAGCACCACAAGAAGAAAAAAGGAAAAAAAGAAGATGGTGACGAAGAAAAACACCTAGGTCTATCTTATGCAAAAGAGAATATGATATGTGCTTGGTCACCTTGTTTTCATATCATTCGTTCAATATGTTGTAGTGCTGGTTTTATAGTGGCTTTGTACCAATTTAAATGTTTAAAATCTTAGCATAAGCATAGTAGTGACCCTATAAAATTATATAAAATTTGAAACACTTAGTATGCTTTCTCAGTGTTACCCACTCTTAAATATTAAACAATTTATGTATTGTTTATATATTTTACACATTGCATCTACTTGTTCTTTAATAGGCACATAATATTTCTGAACTGCATTAAATTAAAACTGTGTTTTAACGCCTATAAATATGAATTTGTAGCATAACTATGAATATGTAACTCTGAACTGTGCTAAAGTGATAACTTATTTATGGTTTCTTATATACTATTTTCTTTTTTTTTCCACATTTATTAGAAGTATCTTATATACTATTTTCTAAAAGTTCAGTGCCAATAAAACAATTAACATTTATCTTTTGTCTTTCTCAGACTCTTAATTAGTGAAGAGTTGAACTCATGTAGAAGACAGTTTGAATCTTAGAATTGGTTGTTCTTAGTTTATTTTATTTCTTTAGATTTTCTGCTAATATTTTTATTTCCTAAACTTAATGGAATTCTTTTGTTATATAAAGTAGAATAAAAGCTGATAGGAGAAGGTGATGAAATGCTCAACTTACTTTCTTTCTCGTTTCCGGCTTTTGGAATGGAAGCCAGGACTTTGTACATGCTAGCCAAGCACTCTGTCATGGAGCTACATCCCAGTCCTTTTTATTTTTATTTTTACTGTGAGGTGGGGTCTTGCTAAGTTGCTGAGGCTGGTCTTGAACTTGCGATCTTCCTGCCTCAGCCTTCTGAGTGACTGGAAGTACGGGTGTGTTCCACCATGCTCAACCTTAAATTCTCAGTTTTCAGTTTAGCTCTTCTTTGTATTTCCTTGCATTTTCTGTTTTAAATCTGTGTCTCTTTGCATTTTTTACTCTGACATGTCAATATTTATCTTACTGATTGTTGTGCAATTATCAAAATAGGAATAGAACAAAAAAATCTCCATTTGCCTCTGGCCACCCATCCCTAAGTGTCACAAATCCTAATTAGCCTCGTATGAATGTAAAACTTGAGCAGGATTGTGACCATGTAGCAGCAAACTTTCAGTGAAGGGCCAGATAATAAATATTGTGGGCTAGTGGGCTAAGAAGGGAGATTGATATTTTGTAGCCATTTATATAACAAGAAACAATAAATGTCCCCCGTTTTTGTTGACAAAATTCAAAGCATAGTAGTGAGCACAGGCTTTTTTTTTTCCTAATAAAAGTGTATGAGAAGATAAAATTGTTTGGGGGAGAATTTCACTTGCATTGGGATTCTAAGTGGCCACTGTTATCAGAATTATTTACAAAGATTTACCTGCTTGATGCTGATCTGTAGTAAGATTTTAACGATTTCATTGTTGAAAGTGTCTTTTCACAAGGGTATGTACTGCCGAATCTGCTAGTAGTCCCTGAGCATCTGACTTTGGTTGAATGTGCTTCAGAGACATTTATAAAATTCCGTTCTTTTCTTGATATCTGCCACTTAGTTTATTTTATTGCAGACTGATCACTGCCACTTGAAGCAAATTCTGCTTGATTATAGTTAAATGGATTTTGGAACATAGAGATTTTCTTTGCACTTACATCGTAGTCAGAAAAATACTGCAGGAACTGCAACTTGAACTCAGATGACTCTGGAAGTGCAGGTGGCACTGGGGACTCTCTGGGAAGTGTGCACGTTCTTTTTTACTTTAGTTGTGTCACTGGTTACTGACAGTGGTATAAGCTTTGCATATAAATACCATTTTGCCTTGTAGTTTTAGGTTGAGTTTTTTTAAGAAACATTATTAAGTCTATAGCTCAAGCTAATTTCCAAAGCCATGTAGAGTTCAATAAAAGTGGGTAAGAGTAGTTCTTAGTCAGAAATTTTCAGTCTTGATCCTGAGTGTGAAAAACCACAATAAATCTTTATCATTGTTAAAATATCAAACTGCTATGCATTAGAGAAATTGGAATACTAAGCTTCTACTTCTGTCAAAAATTCACAAAACCAGCAGTGTGAAAAGCCGTGAGAACAAATGTGGTTTCCCCTTGGCACTATTACTTCCAACCACATGATAGAGTCAGGTATTTTGCAGAGTGTTTGCTGATGAATAACATAATGAGTAACTGTAGGCTTTAAATTTTACAGGCTTTATAAATTTATTCAGGTAAGCTGCTTCTGTTTTTAACAACTATGATATGAAATGAGGTTGTAACCATTTCCTCTATCTCAGTTTCCTTGAAAACAGTCTTGTGTTCTATGTAGACTATGAGCTTTCATCGCTGTGACAGAATACCTGAGAAAAACTGTGGAACAGAGGAAGGATTTGTTTAGGCTCATGGACTAAGGGCTCAGTCCATGGTGAGTTGGCTCCATTGTCCTGGGCCTGAGTGAGGCCAAACTTCCATGATGAGGAGAGTGTGGTGGAGGAAGCCTGCTCACCCCATGGCAGCGAGAAAGTTCACAGTCAGACTGAGGAAAATACATGGTCCCCAGGGCATACCCCACAAAGGACTCACTTCTCACCTAGGCCTCACCCCTGTAGTTCATCTGCACATGGTACACTCAGCTGTGAATCCCTCATAGATCAATCTGTGGATGAGGTCAGAGCTCTCACAATCCAGCCACCTCCTAAAGCCCCACCTCTGAACAGGGTGCTTTAAGGACCACACCAGCCTTTGGGGCCATTGCAGAGGTGAGTAGTAGCACCACCATAGAGGCTGATTCCTAAGACCCTCCAAATGCAGATCGACTCCTCCATAAGCATCCACTGAGCAAAGCAGCATCTGTGACATCTGTGGACTTCGAGAGCCACAGAAGCCATTCAGAGCCTTGATGCTGTGTCTTTTAATGTGGCTCTTGAGCATACTCTCTTTTTGAGCAACTGTTATTGCTGAAAGTCTGTTTTAAACTACCTTTTTCCTTTGGTTGCTGCAGTCAGTTGTGGTTCAGTTAGCTCACTGGCAAAGAGTTTTCATTCAGTGACTAACACACCACTGAGGAACCCCTTTTTATTTTGGGGAAGAATTTCTGCTGGGATGAATTGTTCCATCTTAAGTTTCTTGATTCTGTGATTGCTGCTGTCCTTTGAGGCAGGTGCTGTGCTGAGCATTTCTGAGCACAGCTGTTGTGTCATTATAGCAGAGTAGAAACGGTGCTGTGCCCTCAAATTCAGGAAAATAGTCCACGCTGCGGTACCTACACGAATCCCCATGGCACCGGGTGGTGACCCCAGTGAGGAAGGCTCCTGGGCCCAGGGCTGTAGTTCAGTGGTGGAGCACTTGTGAGGCATGCACAAGGCCCCAGCTTAGGTCCCCAGTACTGCCAGAAAGAAAGCAAACGTGCAAAACATCATACAGACAGCTGCTTCAAGAAGTGTGTCAAGAACTGGATGTTAAAAGCAGTGTTTGTGTTTGGTAGCTCGGAAAAAACCACCAATCACTTGAGCAAGAGTAACTTTTGGATGTGGTAGGAGGCTAGAATCTGGAGACACAGTGTGCATAGAATTCTCTTTCCAAAAATTTGTGACAGGAAATGAAAGCAAGGAGGTAGGTGAGGAATCTGGATCCAGCCAAACTTGTGTGCCCTTGCAGACCCAGGCGCACTGCACACACTGCTGGCTCAACAATGATTTGCCTTGTGATTCCTTGACTTTGGAATGGTGCAGCAGCAGCACCCGTTCACGGGAGCCACACTTGGAAGTGTGAATACATATGGTTTCCCCAGGCCTCAGTCTGCTGTAGCAACGTGGCCGTGTTCCCAGTTAGCCCCACATCACCATGGTGACAGTGTTGCCAAGCCAAGGTGCTCTGTGGATTACCTGGAGAGAGTGCATTTTGTCTGCAGCTTAAAATGGGTTTGTGAAGAGGTGACTTCGTTGTCGTGCATCTGGGTGAGGTCTTGCCTGGCTGGCTGCATGAGAGAGGCCTGTCCCACTCATAACAGACGTACTGTGTGGCCGGTGCTTTGCTGCAGCCAGAGGCTGCCACACTCCACCTGTGTTTATGTGCACATCTGTGTTCCTAACCTCCTCCATTCAGAGGCCTCCTTTGGGGGTCTGAGGCACTTTTCTTTACTTTGATTCAGTACTTTTCCATTCCTAACCTTTTCTTCCCAAAAAAGGTGGGAGTGACCTGAATCTTGCCACCCGCTCCTGCCTTACACTACACCTACTGGACTGTTGCTCATGGGGTTCTGAGAGGAAAATGGAATGAACCAGTGGATAAGGCACGATTGTTACCTTGAGTTCAGCTGGTCCTGCTCGACCATGTCCACATTAGATTGTTTCAATGTTTCTCGGTGGCTGCTGGGTTGTTTGGGAAGGGAATGGGCCACTGAAGCAGTAAAGTCTTGGAGGACATCTGAGGAGCTGGTTCAGGGCCCAGGTGGTGATCCTTGCTTTTGCCTCTTTTCTTGAGTATATCTTGGGAGTTCTGCTACCCACGGCCTCCATTCTCTCCACCCTCAGTGGTCCCAGCCCTCACCCCTGTAAAGCTTGAATTCTAACGTAGAATTTATGATATTTAATCACAGTGTTTGCTTTTCTATTTTTCCTGATGAGACTATAAATCCCTTTAGGCCGAATGAACATTTGTCCCTCTGAATTGTGACCCCCTAGGATAATGTCAGATTTATACCAGATGGTGGTAAGCATCTGAATTAGTGGGTGAAATAATGGAGAGGTAGATTTGGGCTTGTCATTGTGGGAGACCAGAATATGCCACCCAAAATATGAGAACTGGACCTAGGGAAGTTTTCTGACCTCCTTCGCTTATGTAAAAGCAGGACCTAGATTTATAAAGACTTACCACGGAGAGCACAGGTTAGTCCCTGGAGACTTTTCGGACCTGTGGACGTGAGGATGGTACCAAGGAGTGGTCATGACAGACCTCACCAGCTAGCCTGTACCTGCTATTTATTTGCCTTCTCACTAAATTGCCACTTCTAGGGCCTCCAAATCCCTTTCCTCTGTCTTGTCATTTCACTAAAATGTACTGTCTTCACTGAAGGTGCTCTACCAACTAGAATTAAAAATCCCCTCTTTGAGAACTTTGGTGTTTTCCACATACATGTGAAATGTATGTAGACTCCTGTATTTCCCTTATTCATCTTTCTTTGGTTACAGGACTCCATTCTAACTAATCACCTGTAAAAGTTGAAGAAAAATATCATTTTTCTTCCCATTCAACATAACACATTTTTAAACTGTCAGAATTTTTAAACCCTGGAAGGAGACTGCCTTATGAAAGAGCACAGTCCCTGTTGGGTGCAGAGACTAAATAAGAATACATCCCAAAATATCATAATCATTCTTTTTGGTTGGGGAAAGAGGATGAATGACTTCTAAACATCTCCAAGTTGTGATTTGGCAAATGATTCAGTGACACATAAGTAGAATTGTTTTAGTTAAGCCTTGATACTCCAGGGTCTGAAGACTCATCTTGAATGTGTACTTCAGGGAATATAGTCTAGTTTGATTAGCATTGTGGTAATAAAGCAGAAGGTTTGCCTGAACTCAGGGCTAATTTGGGAAATTCATGGGAGCACTGCTGAGTACTCAGCTTTGGGGTTGGGATGAGGGCAGTGCAGCTGTGTGCCTTGTGGTCTCTGAGGTTTCTCCTGTCTTGGCAAAACGTGAGGAGGGGTGCAGGAGCCATGTCACTGGGCTAGTGGAGGAGGTCAGCTGCAGCTGTCTTCTTACAGTGTGTCTCAATGGTGTTGTTTCCTTCCTCCTGCAGGGCCTGTGTTGTGGTGATGTTGACAGTGGTTAGTGATACTTGCGAGGTGCAAGGTGACGGTTTCTTTATGTGCATTACGCGTTTCCAACTTAGGACGTTTGCAAACATCCCAACACTTACCATTAAATCTTAAGAGGCAGCTATAAGTTTAGAGGTGGGACAAGCAGAAATGGGAGTTTGTTTTTGTATAATAAACATGAGCATTTGATGATGTAGAGGGGAGGGCTATTTTAGGTAGATAAATGCATGAGCAAAATTATGGAGGTGATACTGGACTGCTTGGGAAGAGGAACTTGTTAGGTCCATGAGATGGTTTTTAGCAGGCAGTGACATGAACGTGGAGCGTGAAGATGTTGATGTTGGGGAGAAGAGTGTTGTGGGGATTTTGATGTGACGGGAAGAGGCAATCTAATACAAATAGCATGAGCAAGGAAGGTAGTGTGCCAGTCCTGAGAGCTCTGGACAGATTGTTGACGAGTTCACCACTGTGTTTTTATCTCACGCATCATGGCTATAACTTGTTCCTTATCTTTATTCTGTTTCACATATTCCAAGTCTAAATTGAATTCATATGTCTGTATAATTAGATACCAAATTTAGGAAGATTTTGTTTGTTCTAAACTGTATAGATGGTTGAAAGTTGAACAGAAAGTCGACAGGGCCTTTCAGGTCATTACTGAAGGTGGTGGGCTTGCACCCACACAGCTGGGGAGGGAGTCCTACGGTGGTGTCGAGAACAGGAAAGCTGTCAACTCGATATGAACTCAGACTTTCTTTAATACACCAGGCTGCATAGCTTTGGAATCAGAGCAGCCTCTGCTGTTCAGCTGTTCATCATGTTCCTCTCTTACTCTAACCCTCAGATCCACTGTTCAGTGAGGATAGTGCATTACTCCTTAGAGCTGTGGGGAGGACATATATATTTTAAGAGAGAAGGACAGTGAGAGAGACAAAGACAGAATCAATTTTATTTAGTTTTTCATGTGGCTTTTTGCTGCTCCGAGACTTTGTTGTATACATGGTGATGGGGTTTGAACTCGTGTACTTGCTCATGCCAGGCAAGCACTGTAATCACCGAGCCACTGCTCCAGCCCTCTAATAATAATTTTAACTGGATCAACAGTGATGTGTTTTCATAGAAGACATTTTAGAAAACATAAAAGCAGAGAATCAGTGTACTCAGAAGGCACTTGCAGTCCTCATTAAGTGCTGTCTGCATTTTTGTCTGTCGTTTTGAAAACACACGTGAACCACAGTGCACACATGCTTACGCAGAGCTCTTTACAAATCATGATGTCAGTAAGCTTTTAAAGAACTTGTACTGCGTGTATTACAGCTTCGTGGAAGTGTTGTTTCCTATGTGTGGATATCATTCATGTTCTAGGTGACAGTTTGCCAGGATCGGGTAGTTAGTTTTCTGTTTTGTTTTGCATTAAATACAATGAAGTATTTTAATATTTTGTGATTGTCTTTGGAATTGGCCTGGAGAAATAGAAGCGTCAAGTCCAAGGGTTTCTGTGCATTAGTGACCATCCTGATATGCTTTGCCAGCAGTGGATCCCTGGCTTGCGTTGGTCTTTGTCTGCTCGCTAGGTGCATGATGCAATATGGTTTTATTTTGCAGACCTTCACTGGTGCATCTTAATATTAGCCATTTCTCCAGATTGTTCCCTTTGTGAATATTGGGGGAATTTAATGAGGTCGTATGTGCTGACCATGATTGGCACTGGGTGTCGGTTAGCCCGTTGATGAGGGTTGATGTTTGGTGTTCTCTTTCACTGAAAGCCTCTCCCCTTTCCAGCTTCTTTCCCATTCATAATTCTAGTTAAGGAATTGAGGAATGCTACGACCTTTTTTTTTTTTTCATTGTTGAGGTTATTGTTTTCCAAGATTGACTGTAATAAACTTCCCTTAACTACAATTTTGGCAGTGAACTCAGATGGCCTGGATTCAGATCTTTTTTGTCAGCTGAAGAGTATACTGTGTGATCTACTTAACCTAAACCTATTTAACTCATCAATAGAATAAGTTTACAAGGGGTAGATGAGTGAATTTTTGCAAGTGCTTATTATAGTATATGGCACACACTATTAAGATTTCCTAAAAGATGCAATCAGAAAGTCAGTTCACTTATGTAGGACTGGGAAGTGTAAAGAGGTCTTTAGGAAGTGGCAAAGAATCTTGATTCTAGACTGAGGGTTTTAGTTTGATTTACTAAGCAAGTAAAACATTTTAGTTGTTAATGCTGGCACTGTGCGATACACAGCTGTTTCACATCCCACCTTTGTCTTCTGTTCCCTGCTGTAGTTTATCAGACTGGTTGTATAGAGAATCAGCAGGAAGAGAACAGCATTGAAAGACTTTGTAGTTGAAAAATTGAATCATCAATGTGTGCATTATTAGAACTTACGAAGTGTCCATGTGTTGCATTGTTTCTCACCTTTAGCGGAATATTTTTATATGTTAACCTATTTGAGATTGTTCAGTTTTACATATTGGCAGATACTGCTTTTATGAAATTGTTAGAATCTAATTTTATGATAATGAATTTCTGTGAAAGTAGAAATTTTCCTTAAGTCATCTATAGTTATGATGATTTAAATAATATAAATTAATAAGTATAAGGTATAAGCATAAATTTAAATTGTTTAATAGGGATGAACTGTAGTGGTTTATTTTCCCTTTTTAAAATTACTCAACTGTGCTGGACATGGTGGCGCATGCCTATAATCCCAGTGACTCTGGGGACTGAGTCAGGTTAGCAAGTTCAAGTCCAACCTCAGCAACTTAGTGAGACACTCTCTCAAAATAAAAAATAAAAAGGGGCTGGTGATAATAGTTCGGTGGTAAAGTGCTTCAAAGTTCAACCCCCAATACCAAAAACAAAACACCCAAGCCTTCAAATGAAAAAACAATTACATAAAATTCATAAATGATTTGTAAATCTAGTGATTTGATTGTTCTTTTTTATACCCCAGTATAAGAATCAGAAATAACCCAAATGTCCAACAATGAGAGATAAGTTAACTTGTATATCTACAACCAGAATATATAAACTCTAAAAATATTATATGCAATTGTATTTATTGTCACTTGAATCGATTTACAATATATAATGAATGAAGAAATTTAAGCCACATAACAAATTGGTGCTCCGGTTTATGTAAGAAAAATAATTGTGTCTGTCTGTATGCACAACCTGGAGGAAAGAATATACTACAACTGTTATCTCGGGCTGGTAGAACTTCAGGTGACTTGGATTTTTCTGCAGTAAGCATTTTCCAGACCACTGCTGGCCCTGTGGCATTGCTGTGCATGTGAGGAAGGAGTTCCTTCATCCTGGCACCAGGAGGCCTCCATGGCAGGGAGAATGGTGTTGAGCTCCTGCTTGCCTCCTTGGGGTTTTCTTTCTCCTGTGGCCTATACGACCAGATGGCATGGACCTGAAACTCCGATAATAGAGCTACTTTAAATCAAAGTGTTAGGGTCATGTGATCTTTGAATGCATATTCTCTGGGTAGCCACTGTCCATGCTTGACCTCTTACAGCATGCTGGACCTTTGGGCTCATGCTCCTTCCTCCTCTTCTGTTTACTCAGTCCACCCAAATGCAGTCAGTCCTTTAAGATCCAGCTCAAATCCCTGTCCTCAAAATCTTTCCCAACCACCCTAACACATATGGCAGATTTTCCTTTTTTGACTTTTTTGAACTAAAGGACATAGAGTGAAGTATAGGGACGATGGTAAATGGGATGTGTCTCACCTGCGAACTCTGGATGACTGGCTGTGACTCCTAGAACAGCCATGTCTTGAGAAAACTGTACCTGACCTCGGAGAGGGGGCGGTCTTTGGCTGTGAATGTTGGTCCTGCGTTTGGGGAACAGAACATTAAGGAGCACATGTGCCATGCATTTCCCCTGCCTATTAACTTTTTCATGCGTTAGTCTTGGCTTGACAGCATTCAACATCCATGGCATAGATAATCACATCTTAATTTTTCTTGTACTTTTTGTGAACAGTGTTTATGTTGTTGTTATGAATCCTCAGAATTTGCATTAGAGTACACAGTGAATAATGTTTCTCTTGTGCTTTGCTCATCTTGATATTGCATGTTTCTTCCTGTTCCCGGCTCTGGTGTTTGGAGAACTTTCTTTGTCATTTTAGATCAAATCTGCTGGTGACAAATTCTTCATTTTCCTCTGTCTGACCATGTCATCTAGCACATGTCTTCATAAGTATTGAACTCTCTTCCTTTTGCCCTTCAGACCCTTTCTGTGAGTCACAGAACCTGTTAACCTGACTAATTATAAATGACTTAACTGATATGCACTAAATTAGATGTTCAACTGCTCGTTGCAGTGAGCTCATTGTTTGTCTTAAGTCCATGGCTATTTAGTGTGTTTAATTTAAACTTGACATCATGGATGCTCACTAAGAGTTGCACACCTGTCTGTGCAGGTGACTTATAAGTTCTAAAGCAGAGCTTATTACTAGTAATAATAGGTCAGGTCAAAAACCACTTATAAAATGCAGACATCTGAAAACCAGCAATAATAAGCATATACATTTGGAGCTCCTAATTTGCGAGATATTCTCCTATCAAAAGAAAATTACTGTTATTCCAAATGAATTTGAGAATTGCTTTTTCTATATCCATGAGGAATGTCATTGGTATCTTGATGGGGATTGCATTGAATCTATACAGGGCTTTTGGGAGAATTGCCATTTTAATTATATTGATTCTGCGTACCCAAAAACGTGGAATGTTTTTCCACCTTCTCAGGTCTTCTTCAATTTCTTTTTTTAATATTTCTTAGTTTTCATTGCCAAGATCTATTACATAGTCTCTCACTGGATGCAACCATGGGCCAAGCTCTGTTACATAGTCTCTTACTGGACACAGCCATTGGACCAAGCTCTATTACATAGCCTCTTCCTGGATGCAGCCGTTGGGCCAAGCTCTGTTACATAGTCTCTTATTGGATGCAGCCTTTGGGCCAAGCTCTATTATGCAGTACCCTTAGTGGATGTAGCCATTGGGCCATGCTCTATTGTGTAGCCTCTTCCTGGATAGTGCTCCTACTGGACACAGCCATTGGGCCATGCTCCATTCCCTAGTACTCCTACTAGATGCAGCCATTGGGCCAAGCTCTATTACTTAATGCTCTTAGTGGACACAACCATTGGGCCAAGCTCTGTTACATAATGCTCTTACTGGACGCAGCCATTGGGCCAAGCTCTATTACATAATATTCTTCCTGGATGCAGCCATTGGCCCAAGCTCTGTTACTTCATGCTCTTAGTGGACACAGCCATTGGACCAAGCTCTATTACATAATGCTCTTACTGGACACAGCCATTGGACAAAACTCTATTACATGATGCTCTTAGTGGACGCAGCCATTGGACCAAGCTCTTTTACATAATCTCTTTCTGGATGCAGCCATTGGGCCAAGCTCTATTATACGAGGTGTTAGAGAAACAAAGACCAGATGAAAAAATAAAGTTGATTCTCTTTCTTGTACCCTCTCCCTCTCTCTTAAAAAAAAAAAATGTTGTATAACACAATCTGTGAGATATATAGATAGATAGATAGATATAGATAGATATAAAGTTACCAGTTATTGAATGAGATGGAAGATGTAGAGAGCTTTAAATGTTTATGTAGTCAGACTTTTGCAAGTCTTGATTGCCATCATATTAAAAAATTCATGTAGACTCTGCTTTATAAAAGAGAGAATGGAAAGTTAGCGGTGATCTTAGCTCTTCTAGCTAGAGAAAACCAAGCATACAGACCTTTTAAAGGTGAATAATATGCTTAGTTCATGACAGAAACTAATGTAAAATTTTTATTTGAGTTATTCTGTTTTCATAATCACATGCATGCACTTTTTATATGGGATAACATGTTCTATATTATAAATAAGTTTAATCTTGCACTAAGGAGTTGGTCAGTGAAATGATGCTTTATTACTACTTCAGATCTGTGTGTTATTGTGTATAAGTATAACAAAACTTAGAAGTTTGGCTTTTTCAAAGAAATGAGTTTGGTTAATATTTAAGTTTCTGTTCCTCTCTAAGAAGAGTCACTTTTCTTTTTGATATCTTTTACTTATTAATTTTATTTTAGAATATTACTTTTGTAAACATCCATAGTAAACTTTGGATTGATATGATAGGGAATGATTAGAAAATTTGTTTACTTGTAGTGTGAGAACCAGATAATTAAATTTTCTTCTAAGCTAATATTTTGACAAATATGGTTACAAAATGCTGAGAATGAAAGAATGCTGTAATCAGAAGGAAGATGATTTTTTTAAATTAAACCAGTGTAAATTATGGTCACTTGACCTGATCCCCTTATACCATTAAACACCCAAAACAGTCACTTTGGTGTGCTCTTGTTCTTTTATGAGGGGGGAAAAAAAACACAAGTTGCTTCCTTCCTAGTAGGACCAGGTCTAAAAAGAACTCACCTTCTCTTTATAGATTTTATAAGAGGATATACATCTTATCGTAGCTGCAATTTCTGGACTTGGAGTGTATTTCTTTTGGCAAAAGAATGAAATTCATTTGCAACAAAGGTAGAATAATATCTTTTAATTTTTCTCCGGCCTGCCGTGGCATAATTGAAGATTGAGACTGACAGGTACCACCTGGTTTATTCAGGACAGCCTCGCCTTGTCCCAGTCAGTTTCTGAATGTCGGCCTCGTACGTGTTGAGCACTGTTTCCTGCCTGAGAGTCTGGTGTGTGCCAGCATTGCTATCTGTGCTGCCTCAACTACAAATTGGATGAGCAGCCCAGGACACTTTTTCAATATTATTACATTAAACCAAGTGGATTTTGATTGATAACCTAATATTCAGCTAATGTAGAGCATCAATCATGGCAAGTATATTAATTATTTAATATTGCAGTCTAATTCAGAAATCGATGTGCTGCATGAAGGGAAGGGAAACTCATGGTTCCCAGAAGATTTAAGACAGGGAATGATTAAAAAAAGACCTGCTGTACTCCTGTGTGTTAGTTCGATACAAATCTTTATTCATTTGCCAATAATCCCTTCCCATTTTCCACTTCAGGACCATTTTATCAGTTTTGAGACCTATAATTGAATTAAGTCTGCTTTCAGCACAGGGCAGAGGAGTTGCACAAGTATTGATGAAGTCATGACTGCCACAGCCCTAGAGACAGGCCGCACAGAGGACAGGTTTTACACTGTTACTCAAGACTCGTCTTGGATTTGGTCTCTCTGTCCTTGAGAACTGATCAAAACTGTTGGAATCACTTCTAAAATTTGTATTTATTTGTTGGTTTATTTTGGGGGGAGGCAGTACTAGGGATTGAACCCAGAGGTGCTTAACCACTGAGCCACATCTCTAGCCCTTTTGAAACAGTGTCTCACTAAGTTGCTTAAAGCTTTACTGAGTTGCTGAGTCTGGCTTTGAACTTGCGATCCTCCTGCATCAGCCTCCCTAGCCTGCTTTACAGGCATGCGCCACCACACCCAGCCCAAGACTTGAACGTACACATCAGTTGTCCCGTGTCCTGCTGTTGCACCTTCACTGACCTGACCCTCCTCGGCACTCATGTGTTAGGTAATGCAAGTGTCACATAGTCCTCACATCTGAGTCTTGGGGCTGTGTGGCTCTCCAAGGTCGTTGATTTCCTTTGTAGTGGAGCACAAATCCAAATTTAGGCATTCTGCTTCTGGAACCAGGATTGTACGTAATGGTGTCTTATGTTTTCTGATGCTTTATGTTGTTTTGAAATGGTCACATTCCCTTGTCTTTTTGCCCAAAGTGAAGGTAAATAAAAGTGACTTTCAGGCAGAATTTGCTTAGACTTTGGTTTCTCAAGGTGATAGATGTTAAGCTTTATGTGTGCACAACCCTCGTAGATACAGATGAAAACTTCTGGGGCCACCATGCCTTTCACTGAAGTAGAGTGTGCATGTATGTACTTGGAGGGAACAGGAACTGAAGTGTACATCATTGAAGTTTCTATTCTGGCTTTCTTTTGGTTCATTATTTGCCTGCTTGTGATTTTTCCTATCCCGTTATTAAGAACTTTCTGAATCATTTTGTATGACATGCATCTTGTCAATAACCCAATCTGAGAGTCTTTTCTGGCATTTTTATCCCGGATGGTTAGGAGGGAACTTTGTTTAGTTTTTCTCTTTAGTTATTGATCATTTGCTTACAACAGTTACAGAGTTCTAAGCTAACCCTCTTACTTGCATTATCTTGTTTGTTCTTCCTGAATTTATTTCTCTTTTTGCTGCATTACGTTCCTCAAGACTTCTTTCAAACGATGTTTTTGTGATGTGATTTTTCTGGTCCTTGCGTGCTGAGAATTTATTTTTTCTTTCCATTTAAACAATAGCTTGTTAGCTGTTGTGCGTTCTGGATTCATAGCTCCTTTTCTTGATGCGGTGGCACCATTGACTGTGGGTGTGTCTAACCTTGCTTCCACTCTTCCTTTATGGAAATGTCCTTTTTCTTTAAATGTCCTTATATGCTTTGCTGTGAATGTTTTCATAATTACTGGGTTCACCACACTGTGTGCCCTTTTAATCTGAGATTTGAATAATTTTATTTCTGGGAGAGTTCTATTATTTCTCAAAATAATTCTTCCTTTGCATTCTGTCCTTGCTCTCCTGTGATTCCTGTGATGTGGATGTGAGTGTTCTACTCCGGTTTTGACTTTATTTCCTATCTGCTTTGTTTTCTCATCCTGTTGCTAGGCCTTCTCAGATAGTTCTTCCATGCTGGTTCTCGGCTCATTGATTCATCCTTGGTCTGTACTGAATGCACTTTTAATCTGCCCCGAGTTCTTTATTTCAAATGATTCTATTTTAATACCCACAATCACATATTGATTTATACTTGCATTTTATACTTATATTTCTAAAAATCTTCTCTTTGAAGATGTACTTAAAGTATACTCTTGTTCAAACTGTTTTCTTTTAGATGAATTCCTTCTATTTGCTTTTTTTTTTTTCTTTTCCTTTTCTTGTGTTTACATTCCTTAAAATGTTCCTTGTGTTTCCCTGGAGCACTTGTTTCCCTTGGCTCCTCACTTGACCTAAGGGGAAGGGAGAAAGCTGAGGCTCTGGCTTGGCCTTCTATGGGCTGACTTGAGAATGGGAGTGGAAAGCCTCTAGCTTTCTAGTCTGCCCTTACCCACTTCCTATTGTGCCCTCCTGCTCCATAAAGAAACAGTACCTAAGCCAGAGCAGAGCGTTTGCCTTGCCCACACGTGGGCTGCGTGTGTGCTTACACACGCATGCAGCTCCTGTACCGGGCAATCCTTCACCCGCGCAGAGGGCCTGCTCTTGTGCGAGTTGGAGGCGGGAGGGTTGGTGGAGCTGCTGACTCCATCCAGCCTTTTCTCAGCCTGGTTAGATTCAGTCCCTCGTTAGAGAGTGCGTACTCTAATTCAGGTGTTTTAAGTGGGTGCTGGAATATGAAAATTAAGATGGGATGCATGCCCACAGGAAATAGGTATGCATTTAGGGTGAATTATGATGTCAAGAGCATTGAGGCATATACACATTTTATATTATTTTGTTAAAATCTTGTAAGGTTGTCCAAAAATAAAAAATTTTAAAAAAAATTAAGAAAGAGCATTGAGGCACGAGGGAAGAGCCCATGATTTGCCTCATGGAAGAGGAGTTTCCTCCCTGCAGATGCAGATTGGGTTGAGACCTGGGGGATGGCTTTTGCTTGTGGGTTTTGCTAGCTCACTGAGGAGGATGAGAAGAGAATGGGAGAAAAGGAGCATTTTATAAAGAGAGAAAATGGTCTAGTTGTGCCATGCCCATTGCTGTAGCTTTGGCAAGATAACAGGCAAGAAGGAGACTGCTAATAACTTTTTTTTTTTTAAGAGAGAGGGACAGAGAAAGAGAGAGAATGAGAAAATGAGAATCAGTTTTAATTTTTCACGTGCCTTTTGCTCCAAGACTTCATTGAGTACGTGGTGCTGGGTTTGAACTTTGCGTTCTTGCGCATGCCAGGCAAGCACTGTAACTGCTGAAGCCACTGCTCCAGCCCTCTAACTTTTTTTTTTTTTTAAGAGAGACAGAGAATCCATTTTATTGAGTTTTTCATGTGACTTTCATTGCTCGAACACTTCGTTGTGTACGTGGTGCTGGGGTTTGAATCCATGTCCTCACGCGTACCAGGCAAGCACACAGCCACTGAGCCACTGTTCCAGCCCCACAATTAACTTTTTAAGAAAGGTGTTGACAAGCACAAGTTCTAGAAAGATTTTGCTCTTTTGTGGAGAATCCATTGGCATGGGGCAAGGCTGGCTGTTGAAACCTGTTGGGAGGCTGTTGCAGTAACTTAGTTGAGAAAAGAAATGGCCTGAAGTGGCAGCTGTAGAGACAGAAATAGACCAGAATTATCAGAAGAACGCTGCATAGCCCACACGCAGGTTAATCACCTTCGGTTACCTTTGGTAGTAAAGAAAGGTAGATCAAGAACAATGACCGATTTTCTTTGAGGCATGCTGTTCCAAACAGCCGTTAAAGAGTCCCCCGGAGGGGCCGGAGCAGTTGCCT
Organism: Aplodontia rufa; assembly: GCA_004027875.1. NCBI lineage: Eukaryota > Metazoa > Chordata > Mammalia > Rodentia > Aplodontiidae > Aplodontia > Aplodontia rufa. The sequence continues at coordinate 13,898 of PVKS010021787.1, read as the reverse complement.
GGCATGCACAAGTACGCGAGTTCAAACCTTAGCGCCACGTACACAATGAAGTCTCAGAGCAATGAAAGCCATGTGAAAATCTAAATAAAAATTGATTCTCTCTGTCTGTCTCTCTGACTGTCCCCTCTTTCTTTAAAAAAGAAGAAAAGCCACTTGGAAACAGGAAGGCAATGGCCTACCTTTTCTTTTTGTTTTAAGGAATTGTTTCTTATCCTCAGCTCTAAAATACAGATAGCTTGGAAAGCTGAGAGATTTTTCCATAAGTTTGTGGGAAACTTTTGACAGCAGCGAAGGGAGTCTGTTTATGGTCTGTTCCTCTCGCTGCACGTGGACGTTCACGTGTCTCATTCAGAACTGCGAAGGTAGATGAAGGTGAGATGAAGCATGTACAGGCTCATTGATACTTTCCTAGTGAACTTTGCCTACCCTCAGCAGTTTCAGCTTTAAACCTGACGCTTTCTTCTTGTATTGGAGCACTGTGTTCCAGGAAGAACCACTGTGTGACAGTAGCCATGCGGGAAGGTGAAATGTGTGTGTCGTGTTAGGACCAGCTCCAAGGCAGAGCCCCCAGTATGGGATCTAACCCAGAAGAGGGGCAGACACAGACACACTTGTAGATTCTCTTCAGAGGGATAACTGAAGAGCCTCGTGATCAAGAACTGGGGTTAACAGGAGGGACGTAATTAACTCTGCACGCTCTATTAATGTACGTGTGACACACCTTTACTGTTCAGATGTTTATGATGTTATTTTTCTATTGTATAAATTTTAAGTTATGCAAATGAGAATATCCTTGTGATAATTTCCAGATTCACTGGAATTCCAGGTCTACTACACACATTAGTTTTGGAATAGAAAGTTTAAAATGATCATTTATATAGATAGTAACCTTCCTTCATGCCTTACGGTACTGGATTCCTGTCATTTGTTGTTAGGTCTGTGTTAGGCCTTTAGGATGACAGATTTGTAGTCTGCTGAGATTGCCAGGAGCAGGAAGTTGAAGATGAATGCCAGTGGGCATGGGGGGTATTCAACCCAGGGTGCAAGTCACAGTGGCCACAGTGAAGGGCGCAGGAAAGCACTGGTGTAGCCCTCCCTGCAGCAGATGTAGGGAACAAACGTGGGATATGTGGGAAGAGAGTACATCAAGACAAAGGGAAAAGTGCTCAAGTGTATTTTCAAGCAAAGAGAAAATGGGACTCAGAAATGGAAAGGGGAATAGGACAGCTCAGAGGAAAAAGTGCCATGGGGAGAACAGAGACTGTCGTGAACATAAGATGATATTCACTTTGGGAGTCATGTCACTGCTTTCTGCAACATGGTAGGTATCATTTCATGTTAAAAAAAATATTAGGCTTAGTAGTTCATTGGAACTAACTGTATTGCTTGATCAGAGTGAGAAAAGTCAGTTGTTACTAATAAATTGATCTAGCTTGAAATCAGAAAAAATACCCAACTATTTTGCTACACTTAACCAGATGTCTCTGTCTCTGTCTGTCTCTCTGTCTCTCTCGATTGAACCCAGGAGCCTTCAACCACTGAATAGCGCCCCCAGCCCCTTTTATTTTTTATTTTGAGACAGGGTCTTGCTAAGTTGTTTAGGGCCTCTGCACCCAGCTTGTATATTTAAATTATCTTTGCTACCTGTACAGATAGATCCTTTTATTTTCAGTTCCATTAGCAGTTTCTTACAGGAAAAAGCAAGAAATAAAATACTTAAAATATATCATTATACTTAATGTTTGTATTTACTTTGCTCACATTTTGTTTCTTTATATTGCAACAATCTTAAGTCCTGATTTGTAGTGAGCAGCAATTTAATTTCAGGAAAAATTTGTTAATATTTAGTTACTTAGCTGTGTAGTTAATAATTTTAAAATACATATTTTTCATGTGTATATTCTTTATATAAAAGTACAACTATTGATTGAAAATTTGATAAAGCATATAAAGTAAAATGTCAGTTCTAGGATCCAGGTAGTAGATAAGTTTAAACGTTTTCATAATAAATGTTAGAAGTAACTATAACTGCTAATGAAAAAGCTGATGTGAAATGAGCATGTTTATGAATAGTACATGGTAGTATACATGATTTTTTATTCTCCTTGACTTTGAAAAATCTGAAACATTTTCTGTTAGTGGAGTATCAATTTTAGAGGTAGTACTATTTGATATAAATAATTTGTTCCCTTTTGGTGGAAATTTTTTTGTCTTGAAAAACAGTGCTTTTATGAACGTTGGTAAAGATAGATGAAAAAGCATGAGGGTTATAAAACATTTTTGAGGTAAACATAAATTGGAACAGGCAAGGGTTTAGCAACTATTTTAGAACTTTATTCTTCTATTTTAGGGAATCTGGAAGCATCAAAGCTGGATTAGAACATCTGGTAAGTTCTCATTTTCTCTTGAACATTTGCATCATCTTTGATATCTGCATTCTAAATGAACACTTTTGAATGAGCTTTGAATGCCTTGCATTGAGAAAGTCAACCATTTCCCAAAGGGTCAGCTTACTGTTATTATGTGAAGGCACTTACATTTTCATTTATCTTATCATTTCAAGGGAATTAAAATTTTTTAAAATTACCTTTTTTTTTTGAAGTAGAGATGAAATAAAATGAATGACAGTGCTGGGATTGATGATTGCTTTAATTATAAGGAAAAATGGTTTGTTGTAGAATTTTTGGCATCTCTTGATCTGACGAAAACAAGCTTGTGTTTTAAGAAAAACAATCAAATATTGCATGCATAAATGTGGTGTGTTTTAGCAATTTAACAGATTTGAAAGGAGCACACAGCTTTGCTTCTCCTGGTGTCTTTGCTTTATGAATAATGCATTGGTTCAAACTACATTCAGTTTTAGAATATAAAATATTTGAGATGCAGAATTTTTGGTTTAAATAAACATTTTTAAAGAACAAGTGAGATTTAAACTCATTTAATATTAAAATCTGTCCATTGATCGAAAAATTGGAAAAACCATATATTTATTATAAGAGACCTAAAATCCATAGAGCTCAGTGTGTCAAATGTTCATTACAACATTAGGTAGTTCATTTAGACAGCATTATAAAGTCATGCTCTGGTTTCTGGTCAAATCCAAATGTTGAATAATTAATGGTAGAAATTCTTTTGTAAATATAGCCTGAGTAATTTTTTAATGCAAGATTCGGATATCATACTGTAGCTGTGTTAACTATTAAAGTACTTTTGTTCTGCTTCTACACAAGCAAAACAGTACCAAGAGGCTGCTTCATTTTGAATTAAAGGAATTTCAGAGTTAGAAATTTTTAGGTTTTCCTTTTAGTAGCCAAGGGAAGTGGAGGAATCCTAGACTTTTAACAATAGTCCTAAAAATTATAGTTTAATTGTTTAAAAAGTAAGATATGATAACCTCGTTAGAAAATCTAAGTATTTCTTGAACCCCCTAATTGTTTAATCTCCTCATAATGAGACAGCTATTTAGGAGGGCATAAGCACATCAGAATAAAAATGGAAATGGGAATGTCATGTCCATTGGTAGTTTATAACAAGAATGACTAACTACCCCAACACCAAAATGAGCTCTTAGGCTACGCTTGTAGACGCTGCTCTTCTTCTATTAAGAAGACTTTGTGCTCTGTTCATGTTTCTCAGTAAATAAGGATGAGTGTGATGTTTCTAGGTTTAAATTTTGTATTTCATAATTGGAGGATCTCATTTTTTTGTGGCCGCCTCATATACCGTCACGCACAATAGGGACTTTGTGTGACTTGGGTTAACAGGAAAGCACCCCAGAGTAGGTTCGTCTCCATACTCCTGCTACCCACTTTAACCAAGCAGTTCCACTTTCAGTTATTTTATAAAATGAACTTGCACACTTTTAAATAAGATTTACTCTGAAGAAAAAGATTCCCAGCTAAAATCATTTAAAAACCTTTGACAAAGCATAGTGACTTATTAACATCAAGGATAATTGTGTGCTAATTATTCTTTGCTTTCTGGATCCTAAGTTTTGTTTCCTTTTTACTAGGTCATATATGTCAAATATATTTCAAACACGCATTTTAGGGCTAGGGTTAGCATATAGTTAGGTAGTAGGACACACGTGGTTTTAATGTGTTTTTGTTTAAGTTGTTCAAAAGATTCTGCAGCTTGACATTGGAATTGACCCACTACCTGTGAGCTGTTAATACATTTATCTGTCATTTGTCTTGCTTTGTGTGTTGATAAATGTCAGTAAAATCAATGATATTCTTCATAACCTAAGGAGGTTTGTGCAGGAAAGAAGTAGATAAACCCACATTTACAGCACACACATTAATGAAACCTGCTCTACCTAGGACCTGTGGGCTCCTGATGGCTTGCATCTCTCCTGTTCCCACTGAGAATGTACTTAGAACCTTTATCCTCTAGCACAGGTCACCCTTGTTTGAATTGGCTGTGTAGCCAAACACACTTAGAGCTGTGATTGTAATAGATTGACTTTAAAGAGAGATAGTAAAAAATTAAAATGAGAATGCCAACCCATACATTTCAAATTAGTCATTTTTAGTCTTCTTCAGTCTTTGTCTTTTCCAGATTATATATTTGGATTACTGTATAGAATTAGCATTGTTCTGAGAGAGGGTAAAAGCCACTACAAATCTAAGGCAAGAAAAGCGACATGCGCTTGTTACGCTTGCTCCCAGGAAACATACTTAGGTGGCTGTCTTTGTATCGCGTGATGGCTGCCTTGGCTTGCAGCTACATGTAACCATGGGAAGGAGGAAGCAGGACTGTGGAGAAAAGGGTGGGGTGGTGGACTGCTCCCCTGAGCCTCGTGAGGGGCTTGCTGCCTTTTCCCAAACCCTCTACAGTCTTCTAGGGCCTTGATTCACCATTTGTTCTTCTACTCCTTTCTGTGTTGCCATCTTTTCTGGGGACATGTCTAGCATGTCATTCTGCCCAGTACCATTATTAATTTTTTTCTTTTTACAAACGCTCCCATAAAACCTGTGTCTGGGGATTAGAGTGGTGGCTTAGCAGTTCCGGTGCTTGCCTGGCACGCTCAAGGATGCTGCTTTGAACCCCAGCACCACGTCAACAAAGGAAGTGTCAAAGCAACAAAGGCCACATGAAAAACTAAATAAAATTTTATTGTCTTTCTCTCTCTCTCTCTTTCTCTATCCCACTCTTAAAACAACAAACAAACCTGTGTCTGTTCAAAGTTCTAGAGTCTTTGAAGGTGTTGCTCCATTATACACTGACAGTTCTTGCTTGATGATGCAGAATGGAGATTTTTCAGTTCTGCCTCTTTCTCCATGTCCAAAAGAGACAACCCTTTTTACTTTTTGTATTCATTTATTATGAGGAAGTATGCATGGGTTTTTATTTTTAGTAAGTAGGTCATTATCAGTTATTTTTCTTACATATTTTGATGCTCAGAATTGTCCCAGACTTGTCCGGGGAGACTCCTTTCAAGATAGCTTCTGGGTTCTTTTGGCATGCCCTTGCCTTCACATCCAGCTTCCTCTTTTCTCACACCAAGTTTATTCCAGGCTTATCTTGTACTTTCCCTGTCTCACTCTTGGTTCGTTATTTGCCTCCTTTAAATTACTCGTGTGTTATGATTTGGATGTGAGATGTTGTTGCAACAATGTGTGGAGGTGAAGTGATGGATTGTGAGAGCTGTAATTGAATCAGTCCATCCTGTTTTGAATGCACTGACCGGGTGGTAACTGCAGGCAGGCAGGGCGTAGCTGGAGGAGGTGGGTCACTGCAGGTGAGCCCTGGAAGGGTCCATGTTCATGTGGACACTTCCCCTTTCTCTGCTTCCTGCACGCCATGAGCTGACAGATTTTCTCCGTCATGCCCTTCAGCTGTGATGTTCTTCCTCCTGTGAGGCCCAGGCCATCCATAGACCAGACCTCTGGAAATCCTCTGCGGAGTTGTTTTTGTCAGGTATTTTGGTCCCAGTGATAAAGAGCTGAATAACACACCCTGTTTCAGAGGGATATGCTGTTTGGAAATCAAGCTGTGGACATGTGATGTGATCATTGTTTTGGGGATTCCATTCCTTCAGGAACTTTCAGGCCCCTTTAGGTAGGTAGACAGACAGTGGATTATTTGATAGATTAAAATACATATTTTCAGGAAAGCCTAGGTCTTAATAATACCATCAATCCCAATCTAAATTACAAACTCTCCCTGATCATCACTCACTTCCTACTGTGTTTTCCTTCATTCAAGGTGATAGTTCTATTTCCTGACAACACCAGTACACTCAGTCACTTGCTCAATTATACACAAATAAAATGATTTCAGATTTGCCATAGGCATACCATATGAAAAGTAACCTACTAAGAAGAGTTTGGGATCGATTTGCAGTTCTTTCTCCCCATTGAGAGTAGTTACGCTGTGCATTTGAAGTAGCCTTGCTGTTTGCATTCAATTTAAGTGGCTTTCTCTCCATTCTTGTTGATTTAATTATATGTTTGAATATGAATAATGTAAACATGCTTCTGGAAGTTGAAATTATACACACTGGTAGTTTCAGAGAGATGAATCACTCCTTTTCAGATTGTTTTCCTCTACCCCCTTGTAGGAAGCCAATTTTATTGACTTCTAGTTTATTTTCCCAGTACTTTTAAAAATAAATTAAGCATGTGTATGTGTGCATGCATGTGCCTCTGTGTGTATCCCTTTTCTTACGAAAAGTAGCATTCTGTATATCCTGTTTTGTATTAGCTTTCTTGTTTTTGCTTATCAGTGTATTCTCAGAGTAACTCCATAATTACTGAATATACCATTGTATTTATTGTGCCTCCTTCTGTGTTTGGTTGGCTGCTTCTTTATTCATGTCGGAAGCTTTACTTGCATGCCTGCTGCTTTCATAGGTGGTGGCAGAAGATGTGAGATTCCTGGTATAGAGATGAAGCACAGAGTTAGATGGGCTTCACGTTCGTGTCAGTTCCTCTTGACGCCCACATCCTACAGTGTGGTGCTGCGTATTCAGTGGGTTGTGTGGTAGCTGTGGAGCTCTGAATTTAGGAGTTTTTAATAGGGCTGCTATAAAATCTGCCTACATTTGTTGCAGAGAAAGACATCTTTGTTATCTTAGTCATGTAGCAAAACTGCCTTCTAGTCCAGGGAAGCCTCTTTGACTGTCTTCTAGTACTGTGTGCTATATAATCTTTGGAAGATGGTGCAGAACAAAATCTGATACAGGATATATGGAACTGTGGTGGTGAATTGTCTCTTGAGAACTGTTGTTGTTGTCTGATTATGAAATTTAGAGTTTATGCTTCTATTGTAGTGGATGCCATTTATATCTTTTGTGATTTTTTTATCTTATTCCCACTTTACCTTTTTTGTTTGTTTGATATAGTCTTACACATTGCAGGGAATTGTTATTCATGCATACATGGATATTGATGTAGTGAGATAGTAAGTTAAGGCCAATCCTAGTCCAGGATCTCCTCCTCCCTTCATCCATTCCATAATCTCATGTCTCCTCTGTAATACCCCCATGCTATAATTGGAAATGAACATATACATGTATATTAAGTTTTGAAATTTCTGAGTTTCTCAGCTGGTCCATGGATAGGTAGGCTTCTCATGGGAGTTGAGTGTTCCCAGTTGTATTGATAACCCTGCTTGTCCCTCCCCCACCTTCATAATTATGGTTCTCCCAGCTTTTGTGAAACATCAACTGTGGTGAGTTTATTACTTAAACTTAGCTAACTTTCATCCTGTCATAGGTTTTACTCTAGCTTCCACATATGAGAGAAAACATTTGACCCTTAAGTCTCTGTGTTTGGGATATTTCACTCAGCATAATTTTTTTCCATTTCCATCCATTTGGCTTCAAATGCCATGATATCGTTCTCTCTAATAGCAGAGTAGAACTCCATTGTATATATATACCACAGTTTTTTTAATCCACTCATCCAGTGAGTGGCATCTGCGTTGGTTCCATAGTTTAGCTATTATAAACTGAGCTGCTATGAACATTGATGTAGCTGTGTCTCTGCAGTGTGCTGATTCTAGCTCTTTTGGGAAAATACCCAGGGGATAGCTGGGTTGTAAGGTGGTTCCAGCCCTAGTTTTTTGAGGATTCTCCACACTGCTTTCCATAGTGGCTGTACCAGTTTGCAGTCCCACCAACAATGTGTTAGTGTTCCTTTCTCCTTCGCAACCCCCGCAGCATCTGTTTTTGTTCATATTCTTCATTTTTGCCCATCTGACTGGAGTAAGATGGAATCTCAGTGAAGTTTTGATTTCCATTTCTCTAATTGCTAATTTTGTAGAAAATTTTCTCATATATATTTTATCAGCTTTCTGGACTTCCTCTGTTGAGATGTTTGTTTAGTTCCCTAGCCCATTTATTGATTAGATTGTGTTTTTGGTGTTCAGTGTTTTTGAGTTCTTTGATACTTTTGATATTAGCCCTCTGTTGGAGGTGTAGTAGGCAGTGATTTTCTCCCATTCTGTAGGTTCTCTCTTGACACTCTAGACTAATCTTCAGCTGTGCAGAAGCTTTTCAGTTTGATGGCAGCCCACTCATTGATTCTTGGCTTTAATTCTTGAGCTTTGGGAGTCTTATTAAGGAAGGAAGTGCCTACACTGATGTGCTGGAGTGTTGATCCTGTTTGTACTTCTAGCAAGTGTATAGTTGCTGGGTTAATTTCTAACTCTTTGATCCATTTCAATTTGACTTTTTGTGCAGGGTGAGAGATAAGGATCTAATTTTCAGTTGTTTGCATATGGCTATCCAGTCCTTCCAGCACCATTTATTGAACAGGCTGTCTTTCCCCTATACTATATTTTTGCCCCCTTTGTCAAATATCAATTGGTTACAGACTTGTGGGTTTGTTTCAGCATCTTCTAATCTGTTCCACTGGTCTTCGTGTCTGTTTTGATACCAATACCCTGCTGTTTTTGTTATTACAGCCCTATAGTATAATTTCAGGTCAGGTATTGTGATACCTCCTGTTTAATCTTTCTTGCTTAGTAATGTTTTGGTATTCTGAGTTTCTTGTTATTCCAAATGAATTTGAGAATTGCTTTTTCTATGTCCATGAAGAATGTCATTAGTATCTTGATGGGGATTGCATTGAATCTGTACAGGGCTTTCAGCAGAATAACTAAGAACATGGAATATTTTTCCATCTTGTCACTTCTTCTTCAGTTTCTTTTTTTAATGTTTGATAATTTTCGTTGTAGAGATCCTTTATATCCTGTGTTAGATTGATGCCCAAGTATTTTATTCTTTTTGAGGTTATTGTGAACGGGACAGATTTCCTGATTTTTTCTTCTGCAGAATTGCTGCTTGGAGTATAGGAAAGCTATTGATTTATGAGTGTTGATCTTGTAACCAGCCATTTTGCTAAGTTCATTAATAAGCCCTAGAAGGCTTCCAGTGGAGGTTTTTGGGTCTGCTAGGTGTAGGATCATATTATCAGCAAATAGAGATAGCTTGACTTCCTCTTTTCCTATTCGAATTCCTTTGATTTCCTTCTCTTGTCTGATAGCCCTGGCTAGGGTTTCGAGGACTATATTGAATAAGAGTGATGAGAGCAGACAGCCTTGTCTTGTTGCCAAATTTAGTGGGTATGGTTTCAGTCTTTCTCCATTAAGTATAATGTTGGCAGGGCTGGAGTGGTGGCTCAGTGGTTATGGTGCTTGCCTGGCATGCGCAAAGATGCAGGTTCGAACCCCAGCACCACATACCCAACCAAGTGTTGGAGCAACAAAAGCTACATGAAAAACTAAATAAAAATTGATTTTCTCCCTCTTTCCACCTCCCCCCCCCCCCCCCCCGTCTCTTTGAAACAAAAGTGTAATGTTGGCTATGGGTTTATCATAAATGACTCTTACAAAATTAAAGTATGTTCCCTTGATCCCTATCTTCTCCAGAGTTTTGAGCATTAAGACTGTTGAATTTTATCAAAAGCCTTTTCTACATCAATTGAGATGGTCATATGGTTTTTGTCTTTAATTCTGTTTTAAGTGGTGAATCACATTTATTGATTTGTGTATGTTGAACCAGCCTTACATTCCTGGTATGAAGCCCACTTGGTCGTGAAGAATTATCTTTTTGACGTGTTTTTGGATGAGGTTTGCTAGAATTTTATTAAGGATTTTTCTGTCTGTGTTAAACAGGCAGATTGGTCTGTAGTTTATACAATTCCATGTATCCTGTCAGACCACAATGGTATGATCTTAGCAATTAACAAGAAAAACAACAGAAATTACGTAAACACTTGGAGATTGAATAATACCTCCTTAAATGAAGAATGAATCAAAGATGAAATGAGAACAGAAATCAAGAAACTCTTAGAAATGAACGAGAATGATGACACAACATATTGAAATCTCTGACACAGTATGAAAGCATTCTTTAGAGGTTAATTTATAGCACTGAGTGCCCTCATCAAAAATCAGGAGAAATATCAAATACGTAGACTTGTGTTCCAATTCAAATCCCTACAAAAAGAGGGAGAATCCAATCTCAAATCCAACAGAAGGTAGGAAATAACCAGATCAGAGCTGAAATCTATGAAATTGAGAACAAAAAGACAATACAAAAAATCAACAAAGAATTTGTTCTTTGAAAGAATAAATAAAATTGACAGACCCCTAGCAAATCTCACCAAAAGGAAGAATGAAGTGAAGCAAATTAATAAAATCAAAGATGAAAATGGAGACATCAGTCAAAGTCCAGAGGATTATTAGATCTTATTTTGAAAAACTATACTCTCCCAAGTTTGATAATCTGGAGGACATGGACAGATACCTAGCCTCACACAGTATTTCCAAATTAACACGAGAGGACATTGAAAATCTAAACAAACCAATCTCCGGTAGTGAAATTGAAACAGCAATCAAAGGCCTTCCAAAAAAGCAAGCCCAGGACCTAATGGTTTCTCAGCAGAGTTCTACCAGACCTTTACAGAAGAATTAACACCTCTCCTTAGTAAGCCATTCCATGAAATTGAAAGGGACAGAACCCTCCCAAATACTTTTTAGGAGGCAAATCTAACCCTGATGCCATAATGTAACAAAGACATGTCAAGAGAAGAAAACCTCCTCACCTTAAATGGCACCATTACAGTCAGTCCTCCTTTCCCTCCGTTGCTCCCTCCTGCACTCTTGCTACTTTGCTGGAACGTACCTTACATGCCAGGTCCTCTCCCCGTGCTGTCACCTCATTTCAGCGTTGGCTCTGAGTTGAATGTGTTGTGTTTGCCATTAATGCCATTGCTGGCACTTCCCATTTTCTCTGCTTTGATGAAATTTGTCTTCTGGTGCATTCCTTGGGGAAGGCTCCAGGGTGCAGTACTCTCTGAGGTCTTGCATATTTTAGGCTGTTTTATAATATTGGCTTGTGAATGACATCTTGGCTGGTTATAAAATTCTTGGGTTGCACTTAATTCCTTTGACTTTCTTAAAGATATATTTCTGCTAATGTTTTGTGTATGATTTCTCTCTCTCTTGTAGTGGGGGCTCCAAGGATTGAACCCAGGAGTACTTAACCAGTGAGCTACATCCCTAGCCACATCCCCGACCCTTTTTACATTTTGTTTTGAAACAGGCTCTCACTAAGTTGCTGAGGCACTTTTGAACTTGGTGATCTTCCTGCCTCAGCTTCCCAGTGCTTGGATTACAGGCATACATCACTGCATGTGGCCTGTTTACTTTCTCTTTATATCTTTTGTATCAGCCTTATTTACCTACCTTGATTGATAATTTGATTTTTTTTTGTATTCAGGTATTACTTCTGTAGTCCTTTAAGTCTATTTTTACTAGAATAATTCTGAAAGTTGATTTTAAAATTGATTTTTCCCCCAGTACACAGTGAACTTTCTCATGTGTAAATTTAAGTTTTCGTATTTCCTGAAATAATTTTTTTGTATTTTCCTATTGAAGTTAACTATGTTCCATTGTTTTATTTTCTTCATGGACTCTGTCGTGTGTGACTTTGCTTGTCTTTACTTTTCATTCTCAGTTGTTTTCTTGGTTTTATTCAATCTTTTTATTAAAATTTCATTCAGATTTGTCCTTCATGGTCACACATCTGTTTTTATTTTTTGAATTTCTGACTTGAAGTTTTCTTGTTTGTCCAGATGACTCTTATGCTATGTGGTTGTTTTTTGGGGCAGAACTTTTAATCTGTGGAAGTGTATTGGTTGGAATTCTCTATTTCTTCTAGTAGCTTCATGTGGGGAATTTTGTTCTATTTCCTTTTGTCTTGTGGACACAGTTCCTAGTTCACAAGTGCCCTGTTGTGAAGGGCAATGAGGTGCAGCTCCTGCAGCAGGTGACAGTGGTCCTGTGAGGGACAGCATGTATTTTCCACCTGCAGCCATCTCCTCTGCTTCTCACCACTGTGTGTCCCATTCTCCAGGCTTCCTCTCAGGAGTTTTGCTTTCTATTCTCTTTCAAGCCTCCCTTGTTGAGCTGGTCCTCTGTGGACCCTGAACTCTAGACCCCCACTCAATGTTCTCACCTTTTAGTGTTGTACTTTCTTTTTTGTGGGGATGATTTTAGTTTATGCTTTTGGCTATCTGACTTACTACTTGTTAGGCATGGAGAAGGACCGTTGAAAATTTTAGCTCAAAAGAAATACAGGGAAAATATTGGAAACCACCTTTCCAAAAGTTGTGTTGTTGTTTTTTTTTTTAATTTTTTTTCCTTTTCTTTTTTTAACATGGTTTTGGGGATGGAACTCATGCCTGGCTCTCCCACTGAGCTACTCCCCAGCCTCTGAATCCCAGGGAGTCCTCCTGCAGGTGTCCAGTGGAAGCCACTGCATAACCAGACCTGCAGCTACTGGAGAGGCTCAGTGCTACACTCTTCTTACAGACTGGAACAGTGAGTGGGAAGATACCTTACAGTGTTTAATTAGTATTTGGTGATGGATCATATGAGGTGTCAGCCTTCTGATGATGACCCATGATTTGCTCTTTGAACACAGAGGGTGAAGGAGTAGAGGTGGGTAGGTGTTAGGTGCTGATGGTGCCCCTGCCAGCTTTAAGATTAGCCATATTCTTAAGTTGTGGAAAATCAACTCCTAAGTAGTCCTTGTAATGCTAGGAAGATTTTTTCCCTTCATGTTTTTTTCTACTGTTTTATGTTTTACAATTCTGGATAATGATATGAGTAGTAACCCTTATTGAACAATTGAATGAGAATCAAAAGCTTTACTTTCTCTAGAAAGTGATATTAGCTGGCATTTTTATTTTTACCATTATGAAAAAGTGCAGGAGACAGACCTTGCTATTTGATTATAACACCTATTACTATTTACAAGCAACCTATACAAATAATGCTACCCTTTGTTCATGTGTAGGGATTGAGATCAGAAAATACGAGGTTGTCCTACTTGAAAAACTGTTACTCTTTTAGGAAAAGTAATATTACGGGTTTTCTTTTTCCCCCTTTTTTCTGGCTTGGCCCCGTTGGCAGGGAATTTCAGGACTTTCCCCAGTCCGGATGATGTTTCTAAAGCATTTCTTATTTTCTTTACTGAAAAGTCAGATGAGGTGGGTTGGAGTGGGAACATGGCAGCGTAGGTTAGTGCTTTACCATATTTAATGTGCATGTGAGACCCTGAAATCCTGTTAAATGCAGCTGTGATTCTCTGGATCTGAGGAGGACCTGGGACTATGCATTTCAGCACACTCTCAAGTGAAGGCAGTGCTGGTCCAGCACCACCAGGATGAAAAATAAATTAAAAGCCAGTGAAAGCCATGCCACAGGCCTGGCTTCTGTTCTGGCAGGAAACCTAGAGCTCAACCTCACACTCATTGAGTATGAGTCCGCAAACTGTGAATGATTGGGGGCTCGCCAGCCTCAGGTCCCCTCGCTCCACAGATTTGTAGAAGTAGCAGAAATTCTTCATCTTGTTCTACAAGAGGAACAGAGCAGCGTTT
>PVKS010021786.1:0-34667 GCA_004027875.1 Aplodontia rufa | reverse complement strand
TCCGAGGGGCCGAGTTAGGGAGGGGTTGGGACGAGGAGTCGCTCCTCACAGCGTTCCTGCGCGAGAAGCAGGTAGAACGGCTTAACGCTGGACCGTCCTCCGAGGGGCTGAGTTAGGAAGGGTTGGGGAGCCGGGATCAAGGGGGCGAACGCCGGCAGCTGGAACACGGGACCTGAATCTTCTAAGCTGCTGATCTCTCTGATGTCTCTTCTGCTGCTGCTGCTGCTGCTTCTCCTCTGGTTCTATGCTTTCTCTTTGGCTGCTTTCTCTTCTTTGGCTGCTTCCTTCTTGGGCCGCTTTTTTTACCTGACTAGCTGCTACTCTATTTATCCATTACAACAGCCAATAGGGTACAATGCAAACACCTTTCTCCAATTGCAACAAATGAGTGGCCGAATAGCTTAGTCATGCGGTCAGGCAATTTGCTAATTACAAGCCAGCTGAACCCCTTAGAGTTGTTTACCACCAATTCTTCTACAAGCCAGCTGAACCTCATGTTCCCAACACTAAATAACTATCAATCAAATGGGCTTAACAGACATTCATAGAATATTACATCCAAAACAGCTGAGCTTACCTTCTTCTCAGCAGCACATGGATTCTTCTCCAAAAAATATATCCTAGTCCACAAAGGTAATTCTAGCACATACAATAAAACTGATATAATGCCATGTATCCTGTCAGATCACAACGGTGAGATCTTAGCAAGTGGCATTCTTAGGAGGTAAACTTACAGACTGAGGGTCTTCATCAAAAATCAGGAGACCAAATAAATGTATAGTGCAACTCAAATCCCTACAAAAAGAGGACCAATCCAATCCCAAATCCATCAGAGGGTAGGAAATAACCAAGATCAGAGCTGAAACCAATGAAATTGAGAAAAAAAGAAAAAAAATACAAAGAATCAACAAAACAAAGAGTTGGTTCTTTGAAAAATATAAATAAAACTGACAGCTCTAGCCAACCTCACCAAAAGAATGAAGTGAAGCAAATCAACAAAATCAAAGATGAAAATGGAGACATCACCACTGACTCAACCAAAATCCAGAGGTTTATCAGAAACTTATTTTGGAAAACTATACTATTCCAAGTTTGATAATCTGGAGGACATGGACAAATGTCCTCCAAAATAACACAGGAGGACACTAAAAATCTAGACAGACCAATTTCAGGCAGTGAAACTGAAACAGCAATCAAAGGCCTTGCAAAAGAAAAAGCCCAGGACCTGATGGATTCTTGCAGGTTCTACCAGACCTACAGAAGAATTAACACCTCTCCTTACTAAGCTTTTCCATGAAATTAAAAGAGTTGGAACCCTCCCAAATACTTTTTATGAGGCAAATATAACACTGATACCAAAATCCAACAAAGACATATCAAGAAAACTGGAGACCAGGGGCTGGAGCAGTAGCTCAGCGGTTTCGGGGCTTGCCTGGCAAGCATGAGGACCTGGGTTCAAACCCCAGCATCAGATACACAACTAAGTGTTGGTGCAACTAAGGCCATGTGAAAAACTAAATAAAGTTGTTTTTCTCTTTCTCTGTCTTTCTCACTGTCCCTCTCTCTTAAAAAAAAAAAAAAAAAAAAAAAAGAAGAAGAAGAAGAAGAAAACAAGAGACCAATTTCCCTGATGAACATACACACAAAAATCCTTACTAAAATTCTAGCAAACTGCATCCAAATCTAGCAAACTGAATCACGATCAAGAGGGCTTCATGCTGGGAAAGCAGTGCTGGTTCAACATACGTAAATCAATAAATATGATTCACCACTTAAACAGAAGTAAAGACAAAACCATTCGATCATCTCAATTGATGCAGAGAAGGTCTTTGATAAAATTCTACACCCATTCATGCTCAAAACTCTGAAGATAGGAATCAAAGGAGTATAATTTTGTAAGAGCCATTTATAACAAACCCAGAGTCAACATTATAATTAATGGAGAATGACTGAAACCATTCCCACTAAATTTGGGTAAAGGACAAGGCTGTCCACTCTTACCACTCTTATGCAATATAGTCCACAAAACCCTAGCCAGAGCTATCAGACAAGAGAAGGAAATCAAAGGAATTTGATTAGGAAAAGAGGAAGTCGAGCTATCTCTATTTGCTGATGATATGATCCTATATCTAGCAGACCCAAAAAGTTCTATCAGAAGACTTGTAGAGGTTATAAATAAATTTAGCAAAGTGGTTGGTTATAAGATCAACACCCAAATCAATAGCTTTCCTATACTCCAGCAGCAATGCTGATGAAGAAGAAATCAGGAAATCTGTCCCATTCACAATAACCTCAAACAGAATAAAATACTTGGGCATTAATCTAAGAAAGGATATAAAGGATCTTTACAACAAAAACTATCAAACATTAAAGAAAGAAATTGAAGAAGACCTGAGAAGATGGAAAAACATTCCATGTTCTCTGTTAGGCAGAATCAACATAATTAAAATGGCCATTCTGCCAAAAGCCTTGTACAGATCCAATACAATTCCCATCAAGATACCAATGACATTCTTCATGGATATAGAAAAAGCAATTCTCAAACTCATTTGGAATAACAATAAACCCCGAATAGTCAAAACATTACTAAGCAAGAAAGATGAAACAGGAAGTGTCACAATACCTGACCAGAAATACTACTATAGGGCTATAGTAATAACAAAAACAGCATGGTATTGGTATCAAAACAGACACGAAGACCAAAAGAATGGAATGGAAGATACTGAGACAAACCCACAAGTCTTTAACCATCTGATATTTGACAAAGGGGGCAAAAATGTAGTGTGGAGGAAAGACAGCCTGTCCAACAAATGGTGCTGGTGAACTGGACAGCCATATGCAGACAACTGAAATTAGATCCTTATCTCTCACCCTGCACAAAAATCAAATCAAAATAGGTCAAAGAATTAGGAATTAAACCAACAACTATACAATTGCTAGAAGAAAAAATAGGATCAACACTTCACCGCATCCCATGGGTGTAGGCACCTCCTTCCTTAACAAGACTCCCACAGCGCAAGGATTAAAGCCAAGAATCAATGAGTGGGATGCCATTAAACTGAAAAGCTTCTGCACAGTGAAAGAATTAGTCAAGAGTGTCAAGGGAGAACCTACAGAATAGGAGAAAATCATCGCCTGCTACACCTCTGACAGGGAACTAATATCCAGAATATACAAAGAACTAAAAAATAGAACAACAAAAACACAAAAAATCCAATTAATAAATGGTCTAGGAAACTAAATAGAAACTTCTGAACAGGAGTCCAAAAAGCCAATAAATATATGAGAAAATGTTCACCACTAGCAATCAGAGAAATGCGCATCAAACCTTTACTGAGATTCTATCTCACTTCAGTCAGAGTGCCAAAAATGAAGAATACAAATAGTAACAGATGCCGGAGGGGTTGTGAGGAGAAAGAACACTAACACACTGTTGGTGGGACTGCAAACTTGTACAGCTACTATGGAAAGCAGTGTGGAGACTCCTCAAAATACTAGGAATAGAACCACCTTATGACCCAGCTGTCCTACTTGTGGGTATTTTCTCAAAAGTGCTAGAATTGGTGTATTACAGAGTCATAGCTACATCAATGTTTACAGCAGTTCAATTTACAATAGCTGAACTATGGAACCAACATAAATGCCCCTCACTGAATGAATAGATTAAAAAACTGTGAAATATGTGTGTGTACACACACACACACACCCTAAATGGAGTTCTTCTCTCCTATTAGAGAAAACAATACCATGGCATTTGAAGTGAAATAGATGGAAATGGAAAAAATTATGCTGAGTGAAATATCCCAAACAGAGACTCAAGGGCTGAATGCTTTCTCTGATATGTGGAAGATAAAGTAAACTCTAAGACAGGATGAAAGTTAGCTAAGTTTAGTAATAAACTCACCATAGTGAAATTTCCTATAAGCTATGGGAACTATAACTATGAACATGGGGATAGAAGGGAGGGAGGCAGAGAGGGGAGGAAGAGATAAGGGGGATTTATTAATACAACTGGGAACACTCGACTCCCATTAGAAGCCTTACTATACACAGGCAGGCAGAGAAACTCAGAAATTTCAAAAATTAATATATATGTATATGGTCATTTCAAATTACAGCATGGGGGGTATCACACGAGATCAGGGAATGGATGAAGGGAGATCCTGGACTAGGATTGGCCTTAACTTACTATGTCAATATCCATGTATGCATGAATACGTAACAATGATTCCCTTCAATATATAAGAATATGAACAAAACAAAAATAAAGAATCCTCTGGCTAATGTATACAGCAGATTACAAGGGACAGAATTCATATATATACATATACATGAGAGAGAAATATAGATATATAGATGCACTCCCATACACATTCTCTTATAAATTATATACACATAATATAGGAAATGTTTAGGCCAGATTAAGGGGCACCTAACTGCTAGAGGGAAGTTTCTCTTTCTAAAAGTATGTAGAATCATACTAGATCTATGCAATAAGTTATTCTGGGCCAGTGTAGTGGCACACACCTATAATCTCTGCAACTTGAAAGGCTGAGGCAGGAGAATCACAAAAAGGGATGCAGATGTTGCTCAGTGGTGGTGCCAACCCTGGATTTCGGCCAAAAAAAGCAGGGGGTGGGGACAGACGGACAATAGCACACTAGGAGTGCTAATGAATCTCAGTAAGGGAGCTGTTTTAATAAAACCATCTACCCCAGGGTTCCCCTTCACTGTCAAAAAGTAAAACAACAACAACAAAAAAACCCAAAGACAACAAACAGGCTAAAAACATTGTGAAAGCACAAAGTATGGCAAACAAAACAAAACAACAAAGCAATGCAAAGCAAAGCACTTGAGTGGCAGGTAAAATCATAAATATAAGGCCAAAGATGGGATATGTTTGAACTAAAGAGGTGGGAGCTGTCCTCTCAGGAGAAAGAAAAAGGCTGCAGAAATCATAAAAAGGCTGTTTTTCTAAGGTTTACAGTAAAGAAAAAACTGCTATATGAAGAGGGAAAGGGGAGGTCGCCTCAAGTCTGAGATATGTGCGTGTATGTGTGTATCACACACATAACTCATATTCTCTCATGGATTACATATACACATATAGGAGATGAAGATGAAAAGTGCTTACTCAACCCAGGACAATGCTCCTTTCATATGGGATTGTAAGTTTGAAACAGTACTATTAAAAGGTTGGGGTGGGGTATAGCTCAGTGATAGCATGCCTGCCTACCATGCATAAGGCCCTGGGTTCAATTCCCAGCACTGCAGCAAAATTAAATCAATCAATAAACAAATGCTTTTTAACAGTGCCAATCTCAAATTTTACAGACAAGAAAACTGTAGACAATGAAATACTTACTGGTATATTTAGAAAGAGATCTTTCAATATTTAATGGAAAGAAACATGTCTTTCAAAGCAGTTTACTTTCAGAACAAATTGAAAGATTATCTTAAAAAAAAAAAAAAAGATACGGGGAGGTGAGGGGAGGAGAGGAGAGAGGATCAACTGTATTAATTTTTTCATCTGGCCTTTGTTTCTTGGACACTGGTTGTGTATGTGGTGCTGGGGTTTGAACCCAGGTCCTGTGCATGCCAGGCAAGCACTCAAACTGCTGAGCCATCATTCCAGCCCCTGCCCGCAAAAGATTATCTTTGACTTACTGTATATTTGATTCCCTCCAGAAATCTGTGGTGATACTGGGCATGCTGCATTTCATCTTCAGGGTTGGAAACAGTATAGATCATGCCACAAGATTTACAAATAGTAGCACCAAAATGTTTCTGACCTGCATCCTGCAATTGAAATGGTAAAAAAAAAAAAAAAAAAAAAAACCCAAACAAACAAACAAACAAAAGAAACAAAGGAGAATGAAGAGACTTAAAAATACAATAGATCGATGAAAGTGAGAGACTTTTCTCTTTGAGTGGGCAGTATAAAAACACATGATTCTTTATTAGACTCAGCTCTAAGGAATAATTAAATCATAAAACTTATAGCCAAGATGAACAATGCAATTTCTTTTTCTTTTTTGTGGTACTGGAAACTGAACACAAGGATATTCTACCACTGAGCTACATTCCTTGATCTTTTTTATTTTGAAACAGGGTCTTACTAAGTTGCCCAGGCTAGCCTCAAACTTGTGATCCTCCTGTTTCAGCCTCTCGAGTCACTGAATTATAGGTGTGTACCACTAACATCTAACAACAGAACATCTTTAAGAAACTCTTAAATGAAAAAACCAAAGAAAGGCTTATTTCAAAGAGAAGAGCAAAAATTTCAGGACTTCTATATATTAATTATAAAGTATTTTTTTAAGCGATTGGGAATGTTAAATTATTTTTTGGTACTGAAGACTGAACTCAGAGGTGCTTTACCATTGAACTACATACATCCCCAGCCCTTTTAATTTTTAATTTTGAAACTAGGTCTTATTAAGTTGCTGAGGCCAGCCTTGAACTTGCGATCCTCCTGCCTCTGACTCGCAAGTTGCTGGGATGACAGGCAGGCACCACTGCATCCAGCTAAATTCTTTAAACAATGCTAAAATTCTTTGCTCCAAAAATTGATTTAAAAATCCATATATATTATAAAAGTTCAGGAAAAGCACAGTAAATTTGCAAGTATAGGGAAGTCAGAAATATCCAATGTCACAATCAGCCACTCACATTCTCTAATAAAGTATTGCTTAAAGCCATTGAAAACATCAGCTCTGAAAGGTCTAATACAGTGATTGGTTAAATTTCTCTATAAAAAGACAGAAGCAAATATTTTAGGCCTTTCAGGCCACACATGGTTTCTTACATATTCTTTTCTTCCAAACCTATAAAAATAAAATTACTATTTTTAGCTCACAGATCATAGGTTGCATTTGGCTGGAGCCCATAATTTGTCAAACCAGTCTAACTCAACATACTTATTTCCATTAAATTTTTTGATCAACAATTTTTCTTACTTGGAGACAACTCATCCATCAGCCTTCTACTAAAAATACTAACAATGCAACAATATCAGTTCAAGTTTATTGACTAGCATTAAATTCTACCACTGCAACAAAACTGGCATTTACAAAATTCAGAATATCTACAACCCAAGTTAATTATGATAAGACAAAAGTTTGATTTTACGTTCTACATGCAAAAGCCACAGATAGAAGAAGGAGTTTTGCTTCAAATTACTCACAATGATGAGCTGATCATTTGTGTCTTTATTTGTGTCTCTGGTATTCAGATTTTTTGGTGTATTGATCTGTTTTGAGAAATTACTACATGTGATGGATCCCACAAAAGTCTGTTCTTCACCTAGAGATCTTGAAATAGAAAATTGATAAACATTACGTAACAATGAGAAACCTGAAGCCCACTCGGATGGTCAGTAATACACTCAAAGGCACAGCGCTAGTAATGGCAGAGTTAAGATTTAAACCTTGTTTTCTAACTTCAAGTCCAAGGAATTTTTCTCTATAGTATCAGAAGCCATACGCAGAATCACTTTGGAAACTGACTTCACCTTGCTTCAGCAAATCCTAGGATAATAATTACCATGTAAGTATTAAGAAATTCCTGGGGTACCACAGCAAATAAATGCAGTCTAAAACTGAATCTCACAGACCAACAGGCAGCCAGCATTACCAGTAACCAACAACCTTCTACTTGGTCACTTTTCCTCATACTAAAAGCAATATCCCAGTACTCTGAAGTTTTTAAGAAAAAGAAAATTATTTTTAGATGGATATATTTGAGGCAATCTCTGGCATTACGGAAAAATGTTGGGACTTGGGTCTTGTTGTAAACTGGAGGTCCTTAGACTAAACCCTACTAGCAGACACATTTTGGTTGCCCCACATGGTATTTAAAACTTTGGATTAGCTACCAACATTTTAAAATCTACAGAGTTCATTTAAAATGTGAACTTTCAATATTTAAGAGACACACTAAAAGATCACTACTCCTCTATTCCTTTAAAGAATCTACTAGGCTGTGTGTAGTAGTGCATGCCTGAAATCCCAGTGACTCGGGAGGTTGAGGCAGGGAGACGGCAACATCAAGGCACCCTCAGCAGTAACTTAGGGAGACCTTGTTTCAAAATTAAAACTGAAAAGGGCTAGACATATAGCTCAGCAGTTAAGTGCTCCCAGGTTCAATCCCCAGTACCGAAAAGAAAAAAAAATCAACTAGTTGGGACTCAAATAGCACTTGCACTTTCAAATGAAGCATGGATTTTCTAATACCTGGCTCTATAGGTATTGAGTTTGTAATCTTGGCCTTTTAAAAAATGGAAGGATTCTGGTTTTCCAGGGAGGAAAAAGCATAGATGCCCAGAGAGAAGTAAAAGCAAATAGGCAAGGGGGAAAAAATGCCCAAAAAAAATGTTCAGGCAACAGAAAAAACTTGGCAAATAAGAAGTGGAAAAACTATTCAATGCTTATTTCAGTCAAATCAAGCTGTCTTGTTATTATTTGAAAAGGTGGCTTTCAGGGTTGGGGATTTAGCTCAGTGGCAGAGCACTTGCCTAGTGTGCGCAAGGCTCCGAGTTCGGTCCTCAGCCCTGAAAAAGAAAAAAGAAAAGGTGGCTGGTGGCTTTCAAACTGACTGTAACAAACCTATGGTAAGAAATTAATTTTACTTTACAACTGGAAGACACACAGTTAAAATGGGTTTCTCTAAATATACTTGTTATATGAGATACACCCTTCCAGTAAAAAAAAATAAAAAAATAAAAATGCTGGATATGACACTTTCAAGCTGGTGTGCACATTACTAAATGGGTGTGACCCAGAGCATGAAAAACACCTGTCTAGGTCATTGACCCTCACACCTTATGCAACTTTTGCTGCGGAGCTCAGCTCTTCCTGGCCCTGCAGACATGACTGCAATCTCCATACATCTGTGGTAGCAACTGCCTTGTACTTGTGAGATCTAATTGTCCTCATATTTATTTGTTTCAATACTTGTCCTCTTCCACCCATGATTATCTTGATAGTAGGACCATATTTATCTTTACATCTCTAAAACTCAGAATAAGTTAAATGCCACACAGTAAATGCTTTTTAAGTGTTTGTTAAATGAACAAATAAAAAAGACAAAGATGTAAGACCTAGAGCTCTATAATCTACCTGAAGTAAATAAAAGATTAAATTACAAGTAAATGCTGATATCTGACATGTTGCATCCTATAAAGAGTAATTTCACAGGACTGAACTAATAGTAGTATCCCCGTATCTCTTTTTTTTTTTTTTAAAGAGAGAGGGACAGTGAGAGAGACAGAGAAAGAGAGAAACAACTTTATTTAGTTTTTCACATGGCCTTCGTTGCTCCAACACTTAGTTGTGTATGTGGTGCTGGGGTTTGAACCTGGGTCCTTGTGCTTGCCAGGCAAGCGCCGAAACCACTGAGCCACTGCTCCAGCCCCCCAGTATCTCTTTATGCTAGATTAGTCTATACTTTTGTCAGCTGATCATGGTAAGGCTTCCATCATCAATGAATCATGAAAAGAGAGAATGCAGGTGAGAAAAACAGAACATGGCCTTTGAAGGCAGGACAGATGCTCACACGGAAATCTCTGCGGCACTTTAAGGTGAGGTGCTCTAAGGACAGAAGAACTCAGCCAGAAGTTCCTTGCTGAACATCTAGTTATTCATCATCAATGGGGAGAGAAGAAGCAAAGCTGCTGAGGAAGAGGGCCTCGCTAAGTTGCTAAGGCTGGCTTGAACTCACGATCCTCCTGTCTCAGACTCCTAAGCCACAGGGATTACAGGCATGCACCACCACATTTGGCTCAACTCTAAATTCTTATGAAATCTCTGAGAGGAGTGGAGTTCATTTCCTGTCTTGAATGATTATACTATTCCCTTAACAGTGAAGCAAAAGTACTCTCCAAATTAAGTAGCGTAAAAAAGAAAAAGAGACCTATACAATTAATAGCATTTGAATCAAAACAAGAACAATTCCTACCTTTTTGTATTGACTGAAGACACACTGAAGATGGGATAAACAATGGACTCAGAAGCAACTGGCAAGGAAAACAAAAAAAGGCAATAATTTGCATTACCAAATAAAAACAAAGCTTTGAATTCTAAAACTTTAAAGGTTAATAAAACCAAAATATTCCCATTACTTGACCTCAAAACTTAACTATAATCAAGATAGTATGTACTGGCAAAAGAAGACAAATAGATAAATGGAACAAAACAGTCCAGAAATAGACCCACAGATAAATTCAATTGATTTTTGACAAGGAGGCAAAAGTACTTCAATGGAGAAGGATAGTCTTCAACAAATGGTTCTGGGACTGGATGTCTGTATTAAGAAAAAAAAAAAAATCACACATACTAACATACAAAAATTTACCCAAAGTGGATCATTGATCTAAATATAAAATATAAAAGGGTAGAATAAAGCTTGTGGGTTAAAGCTGGAGACGTCAATATGAATTCATGCTAATATGTATAGAAAGAGACACACTGATACAATCATGGTATGTATGTATAGTTTCTGGTTTTGTTTGCTCAATGGGCCTAGAAACAACAAAACTCTAGCAGCAACAAGCACACCCAGAGTCCAGATCTTGGTTTTTAAATATCACTCTCCAATAAAAGTAACCAGGGTTGCTGGGCGCAGTGTGGCGCATGCCTGAACTCCCAGCGACTCCAAAGGCCGAGGCAGGAAGATCATCAAGTTCAAAATTAGCCTCTGCAACTTAGTAAGACCCAGTCTCAAAAAATAAAAACAGGCTGGAGATGTGGCTCAGTGGTTAAGTGCTGCTGGGTTCAATTCCCAATTAAAAAAAAAAAAAAAAAAAGTAACCAGGGTTTTCTGTCTAGTTCTACAGTGGGCAGGGAAAATACTGGAAGAGTCTACAGCATCTTAGAGAGTCAGAAAATAAGATAGTGATCAAAAAACAAAAGGACAAGACAAGACAAAGACAACCTGAGAAATGATCCCAATGGCCAAAAATGAATAATTTGAGCAGTAAAACTGTAGTGGATTTAAATCCAAAATATATCTATGAATCTATAATGATGACTGCATATGCAAATTGAAGATGAGACAAATCTTCCTTACAGTAGAATTTCAAATAATATATGTAGATATTTCCCCCTCTAAAAAGTAGAGCTTACATTGATTGCTAATGTTTTGATAATGTTTTCCCCTCAACTGTATTTCTATATACTTCTAAAAAAAAAAAAGTAGAGCTTAATCCCCATTGCCTCCTGAAAGGGTCGGCCAGACTTACTAACTTGCTTCCAAAGACTGGAGTATTAAAAAAGAAAGAAAGAAAAAAAAAAAAAAGAGTAACAATACAGTAGAGAAACCTGGCAAACATGAACTGAACCTAGTGATGAAGACTTACATCATCAGCGTACCCCCCGATATATTGGTAAGAAGCAAACTTTAACTTTGCATTGAAAAATAATTTCATGTTCATGCACCTTATATAAATAAGGCCGACGTTGGGGAGTCTGATCTCTTCTGGGTAAATTATTTAACCTAAGCCCATTTTCTCATCTATAAAATGAGCATAACAGAACCTTTATCCTAGTGTTGTAAGAGAATTAAATGATACACTGTAGTTATTAATAAACTTCAGTCACTTGTACAATACTTTCATGACTTCTGCCATATCCTTTTTCACCTGTGTGAGTGGCTCAACGGTTTGAGTGCTTGCCTGGCATGCACAAGGACCTGGGTTCAAACGCTAGCACCACATACACAACTAAGTGCCAGAGAAACAAAGGCCAGATGAAAACATAAGTAAAATTGATTCTGTATTTTTTTTTTTTTAAAAGAGAGGGACAGTGAGTGAGAGAGACAGAGAGAGAGAGAACCAGTTTTATTTTGTTTTTCTTGTGACTTTCATTGTGCTAACACTTCATTGTCTGTGGTATGAACCCGTGTCCTTGCTTATGCCAGGCAAGCAGCGTTCGTAACTGCTGAGCCACTACTCCAGCCCCCTCTCTTTAAAAAAAAAAAAAAAAAAGAATTTTAAAAATTGATTTAGACAATGTACTGTAATTAATTTGAAAAGAATGTATAATTATTTTAAATAGAAGCCATTATTTTTCTGTATTTTATTAATGGTAGGAGAAAAATTCATGGGAAATACATAACTTTTACCAAGTACTTAGCATTGTCTAGCACCTATTCAGCACTCAGTAAATAATACTTTATAACTTTATATCTTGGAGTTATAATGAATAATCATTGTATGTATTATGCTTCTCATTTCCTTCTTATGAGTTAGTTTCTCATTATAGCCAACATATCAACTCCTGGAACTTTAATTTACTTCCGAATCTATAAATATGAGGTGAAATTACCAAGATTTTTTCTGATAAAATGCTGATTAACTTCTTTATATATTCAGTTTAGCAAATACTGTTCAATTCATCAATGACTCTAAGTTAAAAGGAATTTAAAAATCAAGATTAACACCTTAAAGATCTCTTCCTAGATCACATAGTTAATAAGCAGTAGACCAGGGCAAATTCCAGGGTTTCTGATGCTTAATTTCAGTTATCATTTCTATGGCTTAGTGAGTTCTGCTCACAACTGGACTTTGATCACAATTATATGTAACACAACTGTTTTATTCCTATTATTTTAGGAAAAAGATAGGGTGTGACTTAATTATGAGAACATCCAACTCCATAGAGCTTGGATAATTTGGCCACTGTCATAGTTCAATTAAGCATTAATATCTTTTGTGTACAGTTTTAACATAAAATTTCTAGTCTTGCTTTTCAGAACATTGTATACTTGACCACAGAAAATAGTGCCACAGAGATAAAAACAAAGATACCAATAAGAGACACATTAGGAGGAAAAAAAGATCCAGAAAATATTTTATATGAACTTCATATCGACACACCTAACGAAGCATTACAAGTAGCTCAACTCATCTTTTACTTACTTGTCTTGTTCTCACCAAGAGAATCCTCTGCAGAAAAATGCTTATTTTTATCAAGTTTATATTCCTTTGAAGAAACTGTTTCTGATGAATCCTGAAAATGACGAACAAGTAAAAAAGGTAAAGAAATTCTATACTTCTCAGTTGTTTTTCATTTTTAGTGAATGGATCCCAAATGACATTTTGAAAACAAATTAGTTCATTATGAATTGCACTGCAAAATGTGATTTAAGTCCTTAATTTTCAGTTTATTTTTAGAAAACTTATTCTGAATTAAATGCATAACACCTTCTAAAAGTCAGAGTACAGGGTTGGGGGGGTAGCTCAGTGGTTGAATACTGCCTAATATGTGCAAGGCCCTGGGTTCAGACCCCAGCACCACAAAATCATTAATAAATCAAGGTATAATATTGTAATTTGTCATCCTTGTCAAAAATGTATTATTCTTCCAGATAAGCGACTTTTAAAAGTAGACTTTCTGTACTCTAAAATTTGTAGAACCACATTCTATTAGTAATAATCTAAAATAAACAAAAATAACATGCTTATACTCTACAAAAATACTCCCAGAAGTGAAAAAAGGGGAAGTCTCACTTTCTATTCTGCCTCTAAATTCTTTATCCTATCAGGCTTTATAAAAGCTCTCCACCCAGAGACTCAGGAGGCCAACAAAGAGGATTACAATTCAAGTTCAGCCTCAGTAACTTAGTGAAACCCTGTTTTTTTTTTAATTAAAAAAAAAAAAAAAAAAGCTGGTGGTAGAGTGTTTCTGGGTTCAATTTCCAGTACCAAAGAAAATCAAATTTTAATGATGTGATATATATTTCTAATGAAGTTTTGTTAAATAGTCAGCTTTTTTTAAAAAATTAATTTTTATTGAGTTTTTTCACTTGGTTTTAGTTGCTGACACTTAGTTGTGTATGTGGGTGCTGGGGTTTGATCCCGTGTACTTGCGCATGCCAGGCAAGTGCCATAACCACCGCTCCAGCCCAAATAATCAGCTCTTTTAAAAGTGATATAGTTTTTTTTTTTTTACCTTTATTAAACCATCTTCATCCTTACTTCTTGCGCTCAGTAGTTCAATATTCAATTTCTTTTCTAGTAACAAGCACTTTGGCACTTGATTTTGCACAGAAGTTTTTCTTTCACATATAGTCTCTACATCAGAATCTTTAATCACTTCTAGTTTATTTTGGGGGATGAGTTCCAGTGATGGCTTATTTTCCAGAGACAATTTTCTAAGAGAAAGTTTTTTTCTAACAAAAAATGCTGCTCCACCTTGGAGTGTAACTTGTGGTTTTATTTTTTGGCTTAGAACCCGAGGAGTATTTGGATTACTTTCAGCTGCATAATAATTATTCTCTTTTTCCACAACTGGATTATAGGACAATCGATTTTGCTTGGAATATTTAGAATTTCTTGATATAGGCTTGCTGTGCTTATAACTTGGTCGATACTTAGCAGTTAAACTCTTCTGTGGTTTTTTGTTCTTCTTCTTGGTGCAGGCAGGTTTTCCCTGCAATTTTTGTGTCATTGATGGAAAAGATTCATCTTCATTATTAGTTTTTAGATAACTGGATCTACTCTCTCTTACCAGCTTTCTCTCCAGTGGATTAAGGTACCACTTATCTTTATTGTAAAATGATATAGTGGATACAGCAGATTTAAATGGAGAGCTGTGATTTGCAGCTGGCAATCTATTTTTTGTAGTTGTCTTGAGTGGACTTGGGAAACACAGTTTTTCTTCATTTTTATCACTGTTTTGACAAGTGTGCTTTTTATTAGGTGATGGAAACAGATATTCAGTACAGTCCATAATTAATTTCTTTGAGGGAGATAACGAACTATGAAAAGAAACAAAGTCCATTGATAAGTTCAATATTTTTCTTCAGAACTTATGTAAATTTACTGGTAATAAATTTCTAACTGTAGGTCATATAAAAACAATATAACCCTCTTAACCAAACATAAATACTGGTTATCTATTAGTTTAACAGTAGGATTCTTTTTTTAAGACAATTTTTATTTAGTTTTTCATGTGGCTTTATTACTCCAACACTTCATTGTGTAATGTGGTGCTGGGGTTGAAACCAGCGCATGCCAGGCAAGCGCTGAGCCACCACTCCAGCCCCTAACAGTAGGATTCTTAGTCTTTTTCAAAATCTATTTCTATGTCTAGGCCACATACAAATTATAGCCCAGTATATTTTGCTCAATTGGTTTTAGTCTCCCAAAATGTTTACTTCTCTGTAATAAACTGAATCCCTTGTATTTTCTGTGGGAAGTAATTTGTATCTCTGATGTGGCATGTAGTTAAGTATAAATACAGAACCCCCCTCTTAGACTTAGGGGCATGCATCCCAAGTTGCCCAGTGGATGCCTGAAACCGCAGTTAGCACTAAATCCTCTACAGATCTTGTTTTTTTCTATATACAGATACCTACAATAAAATTTATTCTATGAATTAGGCAGAGTAAGAGGTTAACAATAAAATAGAATAATTATAATAAAAGTTGTGTGCACGTGTTCTTTCCCTCAAAATATCTTACTGCACTGTATTCGCCTTTTCAAACTACCCTTGACTGCAGGTAACTAAAACACTGGAAAGCAAAACAACAGGCAAGGGGAGATTACTGCACACAGGTTTTCTGGCACTTCTTCCTGATGAGAATCTACCCTATGCAAAACATGTTAAATACCACTGAAGTGAGTAGAAGGAAAGAAAGAAATGAAAGATTTAACATACTTCTTAGCCACAGAAAACCACTTTCTTTGATTTCTTCCAAAATGACTAAATAATTCATTAAAAACTAATTCTAATTTACTGTATTTCCAAACCAGAATTAGAATATAAATAAATATTACTATAACCAAAAGAGGTAGATTAATAGAAGAGGAGAAATTTTAGGAAATAGAGCAACACAAGGTGGATTTTTGTTTTTTAAGAATTTCTAGGGCTGTGTAATAGTGGCTCACTGGTTGGGGTGCTTGCCTGGCATGTGCGAGCATCTGGGTTCAAACTGTAGCACTCAGATGAATTTTTTAAAAAAATTTTTATGCATTGGCCAGGTGAGGGGGCACATGCCAATAATCCCAGTGGGAGAGTGAGGCAGTAGGATGGCAAGCTCAAAGCCCTCTCAGTAAGGCCCTAAGCATCTTAGTGAGACCCCGTCTCAAAATAAAAATGGGCTGGGGATGTGGGTCAGTGGTTAAGCATCCCTGGATTCAGTCTCTGGTAACAACTACAAAAGAACTTCTATGCATATAAGCATAGGATGAGACTCACCTGTCACAGTTCAAAGAATGCTGCTTCCTCTTCTTTGGAGTAAAAGTTGCCATCTTAATTGAATTCCTAAAAGCAATTAAGTCAATTCTAATAACCAAATTCATCAAATGAGTATAAAAAAAATCACTGACAAAATTAAACTTCAAAATTCTGGAAAAGTTTTCAGGTAAATAATGGTCTATAAAAATCCAAGAAAAACACCTTTTAAAAAGGCAAATTACTTTAATATTTAAACCATGGATTTTAAGAGTGACTATTACACCACAGTAGTAGGGATCGTATATGTTTCAAGGTGGAAAACGCTCCTACCAAGTAGAAAAGTTTTTTCTCTAATTCATGGCACACTGTCCGCCTTAATTTGTCTGAATAATTAATTAAGTTTCAACACATGGGCCTTCCCTGACATTGCTGTTTCCTTTAATGCTCCATTTAACCCTTCCCTGTTAAGCACCACAGCAGCCTTGTTCAAGGACGACAGAGGCCGTCACTTTCCTCAGTGCCCAGCACCGGGTGAAGCTGGGGCGAAGCTGGGAGCGGGAGCGCGCGCCTGGAATCCCAGCTACTCTGGAAACTGAAACAGGAGGATCTCCAGCTGGAGGCCAGCCTGGGCAAACTGCCGGGCTCCGCCGAAAATCCCGGTGAGACCCCGTCTCAAAAAAAAAAAAAAAAAAAGGCGCCTTTTTAAAGGCTGGAGGTGCAGCTCAGTCAAGCGACCCCCGGTGCAATTCCCAGTACAAAAAGCGGGGGCCCGGGGCGGGGGTGAAGCCTAACCCTCCCCCAGTTTGCCAGCCGAGAACCCCGCTCCCGCTTCAGTCCTGCGAGCGAGCTCCGCAACCCAAGGCTCTGGGCTCGGTGCTGCTCAGTCCCACCCAGTGACACTGGGTTGACTTCACGGCCGGAGAGGGGGCAGGTCCGTGGGGTGAACGTCGAGCGGCTCTCCAGGGCCGAGCTCGGAAACGCAGGAGGAAAGCGCCCTCTCCCCGCGCACTGCCCGGGCGAAGCGACCGAGCGCCGCCGTCTGAAGATGGAAACCGGCCGGGGGCTCCGGTCTCCAGCCCGCCAACCCGCCCAGCCCAGAGCACAAGCTCTATGCCTTCGACATTCACCCTGGCGTTCCACAGAGCTCCCGGCTCCCTCCTGCCTCTGCCCTCGCCGGGGTGCCCCGCGCCCCAGTCCGGAGACCTCACCTCAGCCCCGCAGCGGCCCCCAGGAGCGCTTTCAAATTAACGCGCGCCACTCCAGGCGGAAACTGCTGCGTTCCGATTCGTCGCCTCTCAGCGCTTTCAAGGTGGGGTCGCTGATTGGTCGTTCACTAGCGCTCGCCCCGCCTACCACGGGAGACTGTCTCCAGGATTCTCCCGCCCTTGGGAGGCCAAACGCTCCCCCTTCAGGGAAACCACGCCTCTCTCAATCCCGAGCTGCAACGGAGCTCCATTTCCGGGCCTTGATGAGGTGCATTGTGGGAATTGTAGTTTTGACCTCGTGAACTCGAGGTCAAATCCTGGGGTCATTTGGTGTAAACAGCTTTTGTAATTGCTCCAGGATTGTTTTTCGCATTTAAAGTCTCATCGTTAGTTTCACCCTCTTTAAAGTTAGTGAAAGTTTAGATTCCTATTTCACTTTTTAATTCTTCAATTAAAAAAAATCATTTCAGTGTCAGAACATCGACTTCTCCAGCATTTCACTTACCACAATCTAGTGGGTATGTATGATTGATGCAGGGTTTTTGAGATGAGGCTGAATTCTCTGCTCCTGATGGTGAAAGGAGTCTGGGCTGCTACAGATTCCAGTAACCAAAACAGCCACTTCTACTGTTTGCAGCCATTCCCAGTTAAAACTGGGAATTTGGGCTGACTGCAGGTGTCTGCAGCTGAAAGTGTTAGCAATTCTCCAGCTAAAAGCTGGGTGTTGCAGCTCTTGGTGTGGTGGAAATTCATCCCGGGAATTCAGCGCCAATCTTCTAGGTTCTTGTCTCATGAATTTGAAGAATAAAATCCACTGACAACCACGGAAGGAGGAGTAAAAGGAGTAGGATTTATTTAGAAGAGCAGAGACTCTGCAAAACGGAGGGGTACCTGGAAGCAGGACACCGCCTAATGGAGGTTAGGTCAGAGGTTATGTTGATTTGGGGTATGAGCATAATTAACATTCATGCAAGGGGCTGGCGTGGTGGCTCAGTGGTTTCGGCGCTTGCCTGGCAAGCACGAGGACCCGGGTTCAAACCCCAGCACCACATACACAACTGAGTGTTGGAGCAACTAAGGCCATGTGAAAAACTAAATAAAGTTGTTTCTCTCTTTCTCTGTCTCTCTCACTGTCCCTCTCTCTTTAAAAAAAAAAAAACATTCATGCAAAGCAGGCTTCGAGAAATGCTCTCAACTCCATTGGTTAAAATCTATGTAAAACAGGCATTGAAACTGGTCAAGAGCACCGTTGGTTAAAACAAAAGGTGGCAAAAACTTCCTAATACCCACCAGTGATCACCCCCATCTCTCAGGTGGAATAAGGGTGAGCCTCAAGGTCTTTTTGCATTTGAAGGCCTGAGCAAGCCTGTGACCACCCCCATGTTAGTTGGAACAAAGGTGAGCTTCACGGTCTTTTTGCATTTGAAGGCCCTGAGCACGCCCTGTCAATCACTCTCTGCCTCTACCAGCTAGCTCTTGGATAGGAGCCCTCTGTCCTGACTACCTAGCCATTTCACTGTCTCTCCTAATCTGTCTCATTATCACTCCCATTTTACAAAGAATAAAACCAAAAACAGGAGGATAATATTCTTGCTTTGGGAAACAGAAAGGTTCCTAAATTACTTATTGTTAGCTCTTGGTGTCTTGGGGGTGGCAAAGATGGCAAGCTGAAGGGAAGCTGCTGCTCCTTTGGCTCTGTAACCAGGTGGAAAATCTCCAGGACATCTCCACTTCTAGGAGGTGGTTGGTACTGTCACTGTGTCTTCTAGAGCTCGACTGCTTTCTCCATAGCATTGGAGTCCAACCAGGGAAACTATGATAGCAAACTAGCCCTTAGTCTCCTTGGGTCAAAGAGAACCACACCACATACTAACCTCTTCTTCCCTGTACTCTATCAATTCCTAAACTATATGCTGTTCTAGCTGTTGGTATCTTGGTGTCACTAGCTCATAGTAGTCTCTGGCACATATTTAGTTCTAAGTAAACTTAAGTGATATGAAGAGTGAGGTCAGTTTGCATTGTCAAAAAACAAAATTACAAGAATTTAATTATGATTTTATTGGCTTTTATTCATGAATCATGAATGGGGTAGCCTCTATCCTACAAAATAGAATGAAAGCTCTAACTGGGCAACAGCAGAATAATGGGTTTTGCAAGGTGGAAATTAGGATATAGAACAAAAGGAAAATGCTAGTAAACACTATAACCCCCCTCTTTTAACAAGGCGACTGCCAGAGCTTTTCTTCCCTGCTCTAATCTTCCTGGGTCTAATTGTCCCGGCTCTAACTTTCCCACAGGCGCAAACATACACCCAATGACCTACTTTCACCACTGTCCTTGGGGCAGAGAACCAATCAGCATCTGCCCTCTGCTCTAACTACCCCAACCCCCATGATAATCCCCTATAAAAGCTCTTGTACACACACATAATAAACGGGGAACCGATCTCCGAAGACTGGTTTTGTTCTCAGCTGCTCCGGTTTAATCCTTTCAAACACTAGGTTATCTCAAGGTCCTTTTTTGTAAGGGTTAGAGGGAACTTTCTCATGCAGAATCAGGTGTCTACCTGTTTCCTTAAAGCTCCAGTTTCTGTGGCACTTAGCATGTATAACTTCATTTTGGTTTGGTCCAGTCTGTTGTGGCCTAGCGGAGACGCTCAGTACCAAACAATGGCTTCTCAGAAGTTTCATTTATGATAAGAAAATTAATCAAGTCAAAAATAAGTGCTTGTGGATGTTCATAAATGATTAATCGCACTTACAGCAAGAGGACTGCTGAAGTCCAGAGTTTAGGATTTGCCTAGTTTCATAGGTAATAGATCAGAGACCTTAAATTTAAAGGCAGAACATTCCAAGTCCAAACCCCAACAAGCAATATGAATACCTGTAACCAACTCATTTGAGTGCTCACCACAAGTTAAACCCCTGATGCCTATTTAACTTATGTAACCCTAGCAAAATATCCTGTGAGCTAATTACTCTATTATCATCTTTATTTGGGAGATGAAGAAAATGAAGCAGAGATTACTATGCCAAAGATGTGCTTTACAAGTAGTGGAGCTAGAACGAGACAATGTTCAATAAAATTATTAAATTGTACTTACTAAAGCATGGAAGAATTTATCCAGGACAGTTGTGATAGGGGTTATGCAGTGTAGCAGACATTGAGCTCAATTCCAAATATAGCATGGGCAAATGAGAATTTATAGTCAACATGCATGGCGGAGGTCAGTGGAGAGAAAATGATTACCGGGATACATCAGGGGTAAGAAGAATTGTGGATAAATTACCCTAATAAGATTCTTGCTGAAGAGAGGCCTAAGTGAACAGAGATTACCTGGAAGATGATGGAGGACGAGGAACCTGATTGGACATTCAGGATGGGGGCCAGGAGAGTCTGAACTGACATTAACAGAGGTCTTTGCTAAAACTGAATTTTACAAGGAAGTGCACAGACGTGCATAGGACAAGAGTCAGAAGTTTGGAGTTTGGCGAAGAAATGTGGGTCTATTTAAAATTCAATGAACTCCTACTTGGCTCCAAGCTATGTGATCAGCTGTGGGGGAAAGAAAAAAAAAGCAGACAGTTTTGCTTTCATGGAGTCCACCAAGAACTGCATGGAGACAGTCAAAATCATCCAATATTCCTACAGACAAGACTGCTCACGGGATGTGGGTTCTGAAAATAAGACCTGCCAACAGCATTTTTTCCTTCACGACTTTAAAGAACACGGAGTTTTCCAATCATGAGTATAGTTCCGGCTCCATCCTTTCTTCTTCTCCCAGGTCACGGGCGCCCTGCTAAGCTAACGGCGCCCCGCCAGGATTAAAGATGGCGCCGACCGGACGGCGCTGTGCGCGACCTTACGTCCGCCGGAAGTGCGCGGAGAAGTTCCGGGGAGCAGGCGGGAGCCGCGCTTGTGGTGTCCTGAGCTTCGGGGTCCGAGTCCTACTGAGGGCCGCCGGGATCATGGTGTTTTACTTCACCAGCAGCAGCAGCGGTGAGTGGGCGCCGCGTCTTCGCGGGTCGCTGCTGACAGCTGGCTGTGGGGCCCGGACCCCCTGGTCCGCCGCTCGCTGGCACCTGGTGCTTAGCGCCTCTGCCCGCGCCCCTCCTGGTCGGGGCCTGGAGCGCGCGGGGGCACTGTGCCCCTGCTGTCTTTGCGTCTCGGAGTCGTTCGCATCCCTCCTCTGAGACCTCCCGACGCTCCCTGGCATTGGGCAGGGTTCGTGACCACCCTCGTGGGCCCCGCTTCCCAAGCCTGTGCCCTGCTCCTAGGGCCTTTTTGCTCATCGCTCAGTGACTCCTGCAGGAAATGCACCTTCTAGGAGGGGCCTGGGATGCAACGCGTGGCTATTGGAAGACTCTGAAATGTCTGCACAGCCACGCGCTGGGCAAGAGTTGATGTTCCAGTTCTTGAAAAGTGACACCCCTTACTTTGGTTTGGGCAGGCAAGGAAAGGACAGCCGAAATGCTGCATCTCCTTTTAGCCGCTCTGAGCAGGTTGTATCTTTGTCTAGAATGAACCCCAGTTAAATCCGCTAAGGTAGCTCTGACTTATCTTTTCCAAGATGCCTTTCTTAACCCAGCTTCCCACCCAGAATTGCTTAACTCTTCCTTTTCTGGGTCCCCCCCACCTTAACGTCCCAAGTATACCTGTAGCACCAAACTTGCCATATGGTATTAATGTGATCTGCTTGAGCTAGAGTGCAAGCCTGACTGAGGACGGGGCCTCAGCGTAGTGCCTGGCCTAATTGTTCTCGATAAATGTTTGTTGAGTAAACTAAGGGCATTTTATTTTTTTTTAAAGAGAAAGAGTCGGTTTTGTTTTATATTTTTTCTGCCCCCCACTTGTGTATGTGGTGTCCCCCTCTACCCTTAGTTGTGTATGTGGTGCTGGGGTTCCAGCCAGAGTTCTTGCTCATCCAGGCAAGTGCTATACCACTGAGCCACCTCTCCAACCCTAAAACGAATGGCATTTTATGACTTACTGTTAGCACTTTATTGCTACCCCTGTGCTTACTTGTAAAATGGGCTTTTATTTTATTTTGCAGATAATCACAATTTTATTTCCGACTTGAGTAAAATAAACATTACCTATGAAAGTCATAGGCTCTTCTTTAAACAGTATCTACGGAATTATGCTATCACCATGCTTCTTTTCACAAGTAAAAATAAGGCAGTGTGTGGTGCACAGTGGTGCACACCTGTAATCCCAGCAACTCCAGAGGCTGAGGCAGGAGGATTGCATGTTCAAAGCCAGCCTCAGCAACTCAGGGAGGCCCTAAGCAGCTTAGTGACACCCTCAAAATAAAATACAAAGAAAAGGGTGGGGGATGCAGATCAGTGGTTAAGCTCCCCTGGGTTCATTCCCTAGTACAAAAAAAAAAAAAATTAAAAAAGCAATGCATAGTCCAGAGATGACCTTAAAGAATGAGCCACTGCTAAACACAATATATGTACATTTATGATTTCTGACATATTTCTTCCAAGATAGGTATTTTCTGAATTATTCTACACAGATTACTTTGTAGCAAGCTGTTTAGCTGCTTACATTCAATATGACTTCATTACATCAGTAAGTTTCAGAAGACATTGAAACTACATGTTACACCTGAGAACTTTCTTATATTTTTCACATTCTCTTTGCATTTTTACATGTGGTCCAAATGAAGACTGCATATTTCATGTATTGAAGGTTTCTCACTGTAATGTGTTCCTTTATATCTGAATAGAATAGACTTGACTAGAGGCTTTTCCACATGCTTCAGGTTAATACAAGTTCTCTCCATTTAACATTCTCAGGAATGCTGGAGAGGCCTTGCGATAATGAAGCATCCCACATTCTTTATTCAGGGTTTCTCTCCACTGTGGAGTCTCATGCAGGTGAAAGGACTGGAATGAAGAAGACTTTCCCACATTTCTTACATACTCTCCAGTGTGAGTTGTGGATGTCTTTGATAGTGGAGCAAAGCTTTCCCATGTTGCTCACATATAAAGGCTTCTCTCCTGTGTGAATTAAAAAGTCAGCTTTAAATTAACAATACATTGTGTGGGTTTGGATAGGATGGTAGTGATGGGGAAGCTGAAGCCCAGGGAAGTTATTACTTCTAGACCTCTGTTCCTCTCCTTCCATGATTTGTCACATTGCTACTTTTTGCACAGGTTGGATTTCCCTAGTCTAGCTGCCATAAGCTACTGCTGTGCCTCCATAGATTTGTTTTTTTTTTTTTTTTTTTTGAACCTTTATTGTGATTTTAAACCCATAAAAAACTGGTCTGAAAAATCATATACCCCTTACCACTGTTATAGGCCACTGGGCATTTCATCCTTCTGTTTGAGTTATCATAAGTTCATATTCTTTACATCTTCACCACCCATGAGACTCCCCAACATAGTAGATATCCATTCTAGACCCCAGTGGAATAAACAATACAGTCAGGAAATAAAGTTGTTAAATGTTTCATGCTAGCTGCTTTATTTCCTTACAAGTATTCTAAATTCTTTAAGCGCTAAACATTTGAGTACAAGTGCCCTTAATAGAAAAGAATACTTTGGCAGATTTGTGGATCCTGTTTTCTCATTGACTTCCAATATAGGGTCAGAGCTGCTTCCTCTTGGAAAAATATTTAGCTTTTAAGTCTAATAAAATTGCAGTTGTGCGACAGATCTTTAAAATTTGCAAAGTTAATGTAAAAATAACTTTTCCAGGAAAATTGTAGTAGAACTTTACATACTGGCAGTGTAGAAAAAACTTGAATATACAAAACCTTCAGAAATGAGTTGGTGTGGGTAGCCAAGTTTTTCAACCAACTGATGGTGTACTGCATAAAATGCTTTTTGAATAATGGTATCTCTGACTAGAATCTGTTTGATTTTTATTCTTTATATTCTCTTTCATAAAGGAATGATGGAATGTACTTTATTTCTGTGGTCAATCCAAAACATGTTTTATGAGACCACAGAATAACTACACTTGGCTCTTTAAGTCTGCTTGTACTTTTAGTATGCTAATACCATCTATCTCAAGATACTGTGCTCTGTAAGTTATAAAATTGTCACAGTACTTCTGAAATTGGGTTAACACTGAGTCACATGTCTTAGAAATGACCGGTTCATACACTGAGCACCCATTAGTTGGGTGAGAAGAACAAATGTAATAGGATAGGATAATTCAGTTTACTTCATCTCTTTATCATGGAAAGAGGCTTAATTCAGATTTCTTGCTCAATAATCGTGTTCCTTTTTATTTTTAATTTTTCATTTTGACACAATTTCAGTCCTTTGGAAAACTTGCAGGTCTAAAAATTTCCTGTATAACTTTCTCTCAGATATACAGAATTCTCACATTTTACCTCATTTACTCTATCTCTTTTTGTCTACACACAAACTCACTTTTTTTCTGAGCCATTTGTTAGTAAATTGCATTTTACCTTTAAATGTGTCAGTATATCCTAAAGTCAAGAATATTCGCTTATCAAAAGACATTCTTCATTGTCAAGTTAAGGAAGTTAACATTGCAGCTATAGTATCTATATTTAACAGGCTTTATTCCGTTTAAATTACAAGCCTTTGGTGCATTTAGTTATCATTAGTCTGTAGGTGCCTCCAGTTTGTAGCAGTTGCTCAGTCTTTGTGTTTCATGACGTTTTGAATTGAGGAATATTTTGCAGAATTCCCTCTGGTATGTATTGTTTGCACTTGTATTCCTAATCTCCTCATTTAATAGGTGAACCAGCAAGACATTTATTTCTTATTTCTAATTTAGCTTGGCCTGCGTAGAGATACTTTTGTTTTATTTCATTAATTACTTTTGTTCCAATTACAAAAGCCATCTATATACGTTATAAGCAAGGTAGCTATTGTTCACTAATGTGTATCCATATATAAGCAAAATGTGTATATGAAAGTATATTTGTAAACATGTATATGTGGACATGATGTATTCATTTATTTTTTATAAATTGAATGTCATATCTAGATACACAGAAATACTACTCTGCGACTTAATTTCTTAACCTACCCTTTTCTTTAATTAGTCCATGGTATTTTGTTTATGGATTGTCTATAGTATATTTAACCAGTCTCTGTTTATGGTTCTTAGATTGTAAAATGCACATGATTGCTTGGCAGCAAAGTTCAGTAGAATTACTCCTACTAGTGACATTGTGGACGTAAAAGAGTGTACACATTAAATGTTGCCAGACTTTGTAGAAAAAATCTGAAGCAGTTTAGTTCTAGTCTTCTGGCATTTGTTACATGATATGCTAAGGCCTTATCACACTAACGTAATGCTCTGTCAGATCCTGTCAGCTAGTCAATGCAAACATTCCCTCTTTCAAGTTTTCACTCTCAAATACTTCCTGTAATTATGGACTATAGTCTTTACAACTGCAATTCAGAGGAATTAGGATGTTTACCTCCCCAAAAAGGCAACTAGAATTCTCATTACTCAAAGTACAAGCAATTCCTAATTTAAGGATTTATATGAAAGAGTGCTGTTCCCTAGCCTTGGAAGCTTACATGTGTGTGTTCTGTTCTGTGGACAATCCGCCCAACCCTGCCCCTCAGGGTTTGTAAACTGAATATTATTTTACAAGTTTAGATCCACTTGGGATCAAAACAAGGTTTGGTAGACTAGCTTAGAAACCCAACACCCAGTTGCAGTTTCAACAGGAAACAACTTTTTGTTTGATACCTGATCAAGGACACCCATATTAAAACACAACTACCTCAGTAAGGAAACAGTCATTCTTAAACATACCCAGATTATTCTGTTTGATTTAGGATAGCAGTTTCTACCCCGACTCATATTTGTATCCGCTTGGATGTCTTTTCAAAGACGCAGATGGCTATCACCCTGCCCTGACACTGGGGGCTGGTTTGTGTGAGGCAGAGCTGGGGCATATTTGGGTAATCCTAATATACAATTAGGCTGAGACAATGATTTTGAATGGAAACTATGGTTTCCCTGAATAGAATTTGCAGCACACTTGAAATATAACCAATATTTGCTAAATAATGTTATGTAAAATAAAAGTTAGCGAAGTATAGGGAGCTGTTTTTAAATGACTGTGGTGTAGTTTGTTCTTGGTTTTGTTTTTTTTTTTTAACTCTTGAGGACAACAAAGGTATGGGACTGAATGGAAAATTGCCATTGAGCTGTATCCCTGAGAAAGCGGGAAAGTAACTGTTTAATAATAATTGATAACCTTTTTCTTTTTAGGCCAGATAGTAAATATTTTAGGTTCTGTGAGCCATATACAGTCTCTAGAGCTTAATCTTTGTTTTCCTTTTAATCAACACTTTAAAAATGTAAGTGTTTCTTAGTTGGAGGGCTATCGAAAATTGGGCAGTGGACCAGATTTGACCCAGCAGCCTTGGTTTCCCAACCCCTAAATCTAAGCATTTGTCACTTCTTATTTTCCCATGAAACAGGTTTTTTGTGATAAAATTATCTAATTTTTTTTATTTTTGTTTTGTTATAGTTAATTCATCTGCTTACACTATTTACATGGGAAAGGATAAATATGAAAGTAAGTTTTCCAAAGCATTTGATTTTAAAATTCCAGCAGGTGAGTGTGTTGTCCCTCCCCCATTTATTGGATGAGTTTCTTTTAAAATTTCAATTAATTTAAAAATTTTTAATTGACAAATAATGTACATATTTATGGGGTATTGTTATGTTTTAATACATGTATGTGTTGTATAATGATCAAATAGGGGTAGATAGCATATCCATCACCTCATATCCATCACTTGAAATATTTGTCATTTCTTTACAGTGAGAACATTCAAAATCTTCTCTTCTAGCTATTTTGAAGTGTGCATTATTGTTAACCATATTCAGCCTACTGTGCAATAGAATACCAGGACTTACTCCTCCTGTCTGACTGTCACACTGCACCCGGTGACCAACCTCTCCTGTCTTCCCCAGTCTCTGGAGACCTCTGCTGCTATGAGATCAACTCTCTTTAGGTTGCACAGGGTATGAGTTTTCAACTATTTTGATAAGTCAGCTTTTGAGAATTAATTAATCACACTCATTACAAGGAACTCCTCCTGGAATTTAATTATTTCAGATAATATTTTAATTTGACTCTACTGCTAATTAGAAGCTTTTACAGAGTCTTGTGTTACTTGGTGTAACATGAATCAGGTACTAATGTACTAATTTGGATCAAATAAAAGAATTTAGGTTTGGACTTTGAAGAGATCATTTTTGGTTTGTTTGTGTTTTGTTTTTCTTTCTTTTTTTTTTTTTTTTTTTTTTTTTTTTTTTTTTTTTTTTTTTTTTTTTTTTTTTTTTTTTTTGTTCTGGGGTTTGAACCCTGGGGTGTTTAATCACACATCCAAGCCCTTTTTATTTTTTACTTTGAGACAGGATCTCACTAAGTTGCTTAGGGCCTTGCTAAATTGCTGAGGCAGACTTTGAACTTGTAATCTTCCTGCCTTAGCCTTCTGAGCCACTGGGATTGTAGGCATGCGTCACCATTCCTGACTCTCTTTTTTTTTAATAACTTTTTTTTTTTTTACTTTTTTTTAAAGAAAGAGGGGACAGTGAGAGAGACAGAGAGAATCAATTTTTATTTAGTTTTTCATATGACTTTCGTTGCTCCGAGACTTCGTTTTGTACGTGGTGCTGGGGTTTGAACTTGTGTACTCGTGCATGACAGGCAAGCACAGTAACCGCTGCATGACAGGCAAGCACAGTAACCGCTGAGCCACCGCTCCAGCCCCGTTTTTTAATAACTTTTAAGATTCATGGAAACTTATCTGTTGGTTGAAGATGCTGTTTCTTTTTTTCAGAGGGAGGGACAGTGAGAGACAGAAAGAATCAATTTTATTTAATTTTTCATGTGACTTTCACTGCTCCAACATTTCATCGTGGATGTGGTGTTGGGGTTCGAACCCATGTCCTTGAGCATGCCAGGCAAGTGCTATAACCGCTGAGCCACTGCTCCAGCCCCTGAAGATGGTCTTTCTGAGTCATGAAATGTTAACAGGAAGGAGGAGGACCTGGACCTAGGGAATGACAGAAGCTCCAGTGTTACCAACTGCTACTTCCTGGGTGCCCAGTGTGGCCAGGCACCTCACAAGGTCCTCACGCAGTGGCCAGCATTCACACCTCTGCAAGTTAACTACCAGAACATGAATCTTCTTACACCTAAGAAATCCAAGTTTCAACAAAGTTAGGTAACAATAGCTAGAGATTTCACCCCAGATTGGCCTGGCCTCAAAGCTATTTTTTCCAAAATATCACAGTACCCCAGGAGAAAAGCAGCCATGCTTTCTAAGCTTAAGGCACACCACTGCCATTTCCTCCAAGCTCCGTGCAGTTGTCTTGCCTCCCTCACATTGAGATTCCCACACTAAGGATCACTTAGTAATTCACTGCTTTCCTGATCAAGAAAGCTCAACTAGTGCTAAGGGCACAGAGCAGTCATAGAAAGTTCTTAGCATGCAGGAGACCATGGGTTCCATGCTCAACACAACCAAAAAACAAAACCAAAAAAACTCAACTTCTCTTTGGTCTCTTTCCTCACTTGTGAAGGCTATCTCCTAAAGCAATGCTTTTCTTTTAAAGTTTAGATTCATTAGTGGGCCTAAATAAATAAATATATGAGACTAGCTTTTTAAAAATGAAATAAAACAAATAGAAAATAGAGGCCTAGGCTGGGTCTGTACCTCAGTGGCAGAATACTTGCCTAGCATATGCAAGGACCTGGGTTCCATCCTCAGCAACACACACACAGAAAGAAAGAAAGAAAGAAAGAAAGAAAGAAAGAAAGAAAGAAAGAAGAGCATAGCAAATAGGGTATTTTCTGTAAATTTTTGTAATGGTTATATGAATGCAAACATCAATATATAACGTACTTCATACTGAGCAAAGTGTTCAAAAAAGTGAAAAAAATTGTTAACATTCAGTGTGAAGCACGTTATATATTGATGTATGCATTCATATAACCATTACAGAAATTTACAGAAAGTACTTGCCTTTAATCTTCATATGCTGCTAGCTTGTTTTGTTTTCCTTTAGCTTTCTAAAACTACATCAGTGTCTGTTCAAGGTGTAGTTTTTTTTTTCCCCAGGGCCTTGAGCATGCTAGGCAAGCGCTCTGCCACTGAGCCAAGTCCCCAACCCCAAGGTGTAGTTTAAACTCAACAAGTTTGAACTTGACTCTTCATGTACCTTAAGAGAGGCACATGTCCATTCTTCAGTATGAGACTTTTTTCCAGAGAGAGAGAGAGAATCAATTTTATTTAGTTTTTCATGTGGCTTTTGTTGCTTCAACACTTCATTGTGTATGTGGTGCTAGGGTTTGAACCTGTGTCCTTGCACATGCCAGGCAAGCACTGTAACCACTGAGCCACTGCTCTAGTCTCAGTATGAGACAATTGACAGTAATAAACAAGACCTAAGATCGTTACCTTAAGGCAGCATAAGAGCAAGCAAGCCTGTCAGGTCTTGAATAAGAGCAAACCAAAAACAGCAAAACAAAATAACACATTTTGAACCAGTTTTTCCTTGTAATAAATTTAAGACATTGACTTTGGGTGTGACATAATGGTGAAGCAGTCCACAGTATAACCTAGTAACCTATAAATTGTCATAGGTAACATGTTCTCCTAGCACCCTCCTGTTGTGGTGGAGGGAGGCTACCTCCCAGTGTTACTTTAACACAGTAACAAAAGTTGTAGCTCACTACATAGATATGATTGCAGATCTGCTGACCAGACCTGTTCTTCTTTCTACCACATGAGAAATGGGAACCTGAGACTTGTGTTACAAACACCTACAGCCAAGCAGCTATGTAGGTTGTGCAAGTTCTGCACTGTGCA
This sequence comes from Aplodontia rufa, assembly GCA_004027875.1. Taxonomy (NCBI): domain Eukaryota; kingdom Metazoa; phylum Chordata; class Mammalia; order Rodentia; family Aplodontiidae; genus Aplodontia; species Aplodontia rufa. The sequence goes on along the minus strand of PVKS010021786.1, from coordinate 4,442 downwards.
GCTCTGGCAGGCATGGCTTTACACATTTCCTAGAGTGAAGGGCTGTTTCTGGTTCATACAGGTGGGCTGATGACCTTAGGCAGCTGTGCTGGGGACAGCCCCACCCTGTCTCTTTTTCCTTCTGTGTTAGTTTACTGTTGACTGGGGTCTTCTCTGTATGCGGCCACTTGCCACCTGTGTGAGGTGTCTGAAGATGATTTGGCCTGGGCTTTCATAGTATTCAGGTTGTCTCACACACAAAAAGTTATGTCACTTTTATTGTTAACCTAAAATGCCTCTATTTTTGCAGGGAGGGTATCAGGGATTAAACCCAGGGGTGCTTAATCACTGGTGCTACATCCCCAGCCCTTTTCTTTTTTTAAATTTTGAGAAAAGGTCTCACGAAGTTGCTGAGGCTAGCCTTGAATTTGCAAACCTTCTGCTTTAGCCTCCTGAGTCACTGGGATTATAGATGTGCGACACCACGTCTGGCAACCTAAAACTCTTCTAAAAAATAAAATCTATTTTTTAAAATGTGAGTAAAACAAATAATAAAAATAAAAAAGAGGAAGGGCTAGGGATGTAGCTCAGTGCTAGATCTCCCTGGGTACCATCTCCAGTACATTAAAAAAAAAAAAAAAAGAAAGAAAAGAACAAGAATGAATAGTATCAAAGCATTTTAACTGTTTAATGAATATTCATAGTGAGCACCTCCAAAAATCTTTGGAGAGATGTGGGCAAAATGCAGTCGTGTTAAGCAAGTGCTGCAGAAGTAGAGGGTCATATATGGTAAGTGTAGTTGGGGGCACTAGGAACTGAGGAGAGGTTGTGGGGCTCACTTGCGGAGTCCTTTTTGTTGGTGCTTTAGAAATACAGGTGTTGTAGAATTTATGTCAACATATGTCAGTCTGGGTAATTAGGGCCTTTGGAGTGGCATCTTGCTGTTGTTACTGCATATGTGTAGAACACTTTCTTGAGGGACCTTTTAGTCATTTGAAGGTGTCAGCCTTTCCCAAAGAGAGGGCGCTGCATTTTCAAAGCCTTCTGTTAGCACTCCTAGTATATCATACTCCCTTCTAATGTCACTGGGCACTTCAGAAGGTACTGTGAGTGGAAAGATGTGCGTCCCTGAACAGCTCCCGGGTCTGTTCCTCTCGCTGCCAGCAGGTGTCGTCGGGGAGCCACATGTTCTGTACTGAGGACCGCTGGTTTTGTACTTGCCTTTGCTTTTTCTGTTACCTATTGGCTGTTTGCTCAGCTTTCCACTGGTAGCTGGTGGGAAGCCTCCAGAGGACTCACGGTGTCTGCAGTCGCTAGAGTACCTTCATCTGCACACACCCCACTCAGGCCTCTACTTTGTTGAGTATGTTTTAAATCATCACATATGGATTGTTTTGTTTACCCTACTATTTTTTAAATTGTTATTTAAATATGTATTAAACAATTATTATTAATTGTTGATATAGCTGTTATAAGTATATAACTGACATAAACTTTCTGTAATGGTTGTTTCCCAAAAAGTTCTTAAAATTTTATTTTTATCTACTGCATATTTAATTTAAAAAGTCAAATATTGATAGAATGCTGATGACTAAAAAAAAAACAGCTTCTCATTCCTTTATTTGTATTTTTGAGTCCTTTTAACTCATCTGTATTCTTGTGCATTGTAGAAAAAATTGAACTGAGACACTCAATATTTATTATTGCTTCTAATCAAACAAACAAGAAAGAAAACATCAGCTCCCCACCCCAGACTTCGAGAACCCGCATTCCAAACCCTGCCCAAAACAAGTGCTTTTCACCCTCTCACCTTTTTCCTGTGCTATTTTATTTCCATGTGTGATAGAACTTCAGGTGATTATTTTTCTTTTTATTCTTCTGGTGTTTTATTGCTAGTTTTCTATATTTATTGATGTAATCCTTTTCTTAAAGAATTGAAATACAATCATTTTTTTGAAGTGTTAGCAAAATCATAAGTATTACGACAGTGAATCAGTTTCCTACAGTGCCATCTAACTTCTCAGTCACTCTGATTTGCCAGTGTTACTTTCATTTTATATTAGAACTGTCTTCCAGCATTGGTTTAGCAGTATTAAAAATATGCAGTTTATATTGTCCAGTTGTAAAACTTTTTACTTTTGTGTATTTCCCAGCTTCAAAGCCTCTCTGAATTACCCTTTTCTCATTAAAGCCGAGAAAAAGTTGTGAGGGTGACTGACATTTCTCCCCTTCCTAGCTCATCAGCCCTGGTGTGTCTTCATTTGACAGATTCTCTCAACTTTTCTGTGTTCTCTCGTATCTTACATAGATGAAGATCTGATAAAGTATGGCTGGCCCGAAGATATTTGGTAAGTAACAATTTTGATTCTGCTTTTTGTGGATCATCGTTTCTTTTCCTAGATGTGGCCCGCCACCCCACTCCTGTCACTAGACTGTGCTGTATATTTTTGTTTGTGGGTGTTCTGTGGCAGGGAACTGACTGCTGGTTCCCTTCACTGATAATGACCAGACAAGTTGGCTGTAATGTCTTGGGGTTTGGTTTCAGGCCCAAGAGCAAAAGCCTCTAGAACATGGGCTTACTTTGACTCCTGTTGGTCACCTTGTAGCAAGTTACTGTTCAGGCCACTCAAGTGGAGGGATGAAGCCTTGGTGAGAAGCAATGAAGGGAACAGATACAGGCATCCATGTGGGTAGGCTGCAAGCTCATCTGGTCCAGCTTTAAAGGAAACAGATTGGTCTCCCTTTGTCCTCAAACTCCTTGATGAGCTTAGTGCTGTCTACATCCACCCCCACCCCTTCTTTCTAAAACAATTTGTGGAAACTGTTTAAATAATATATACTTTCTTAGCTTCTCCCAAGGATCATTCATTTTGCTGCTCACCAAAACCAGTCCAAAAAAAGCACAAACTAACAAAAGGACTTCTTCATTTTAGCTGAATTCTTTTTCTTTCTATGTTAGAATCCCATGATTCAAAGTGCCTCTCAGACCTAGGCACTTTGAAGAGTGCATGGGCTCCTGGTGCTTTCTCTTTCTGTCTCCCAGCAGTCTCCTCCTCAGTTGCTTTCCTTTTCCATCTTCAGCTTTCACTGAACACTTTGATCCCCATAATCTCTGTCTCTGAGAGCCTACTCCTATATTTTTAGTATCCCTTGCTTGTAACACCTGCTGCCAAATGTTGGTCCTAAAGATAGGTTCTTGGATCTTACTTACGTTGATATGATAGTAATAATGAACATTTTCCAAGCACTTAACTATATGCTAAATACTATGAAGTGTTTATTTCTGTTAGTACCTTCCGTTTCTCAGTAATACTGTTGAAAGAAGTATTGCTGTTATATCCATTTTTCAGATGAGGAGATCAGGGTTAAGATGAACTGAGCAGGTCTGTCCTAGTTTTTACTAACCCTAGCTCTAGTTCAGAATCATTGCTTCTTTCCTCCCCTAGGATGCCACTCCTTTGACTTGTGTTCACTTTCTTTCTTCCCCCAGTCCATTGCTGTAGTTCTCTTCAGACCTCTTTTCTTTCTTTCTTTTTTTTTTCAAAGAGAGAGGGACAGTGAGAGAGAATCAATTTTTATTTAGTTTTTCACATGGCTTTTGTTGCTCTAACACTTTGTTGCGTATGTGGTGCTGGGGTTCAAACCCATGTCCTTGTTCATGCCAGGCAAGCACAATAACCACTGAGTCACAGCTCCTGCCCCTCCAGACCTCTTTTCTGTAAATGAGCACGGACTCTTCATTTAATTCCCTGGAGTGAAGAGTTGATTACATTCTTAATAAGGTAATGGCATGAGTATTTAACAGTGGAAATACTGCAGAGGCCAACTCAAGCTACCGCCAGATGTGGCTATGCTCAGACTCCTGACTCCCCAAGGATCTTCTCTTTGGCTTCAGTTTATTCCATAAGACAAGCTAATTCATGTCCCCAGTGGACATGTCCTGTTTGTCTGCTTCCTGTAAAATCCATACCAAGGGTCCACATGGTGCCATAAGCATGAGGAATTCTAAAAGCTTTTTTAAAAAATTTATCCCAGCACAATGTCCTGTCTTCTGAACTCAGATGTGTCATCAGGTTAGGCTCTGCCTAGTGCCCCATTACCTCACGTGGGTGTTTGACTCTGCTGAGAACTTTTAGGTTAAGTGTTGCCCAGCACCCAAGAACCCTAGAGGGCAGTGATCCACCTGTTAACTACTCTGTCCTCGGTATGCAGCATAGGTCTTGGTACATAGTAAATGTTCAATAAGTATTTGTTGACTCCCTATTTGACTAGCTCTCTACCCTTTTGGAGGTGATTCCCACTCTGTGTTTATGCACAATAACCACTTACTAGTTATCGCCGCTCTGAGCAACTGACACCCCCAGCTGGAATAGTTTCTGTTGTCCTTAAAGCTCAAAGAGCTTTAGACTCTCAAGGGACATAAGAATGACCGTGCCTGTAAGGTCTTTTTTTTTTTTTTTTTT